>OY757013.1:25386338-25497239 GCA_963580285.1 Lucinisca nassula | reverse complement strand
CTGCAAGTTTCATTTAGATCCGACAAAAAATGCAGAAGCTACGCTGTTGACAAGGTCAAAATTGGTCATTTTTGAGAAGTAAAGGGATGTACACATAACTCTGCTACTGTTGGTCAGATCTGACCCATTTTCGAACTTGTCCGAGATTTTATGCATGCTATTGCTACTTGCAGGTTTCGTTGAAAGTGGACAAAAAATGAAGAAGCTACGCTTTTCACAAGTTAAAACAAAATGGCCATTTTTGAGAATCAAGGGGACGTAACTCGTGTACTTTGGTCCGATCTAAACCATTTTCAACCTCGTCCGAGATTGTAAGTCATTGCTATCTACAAGTTTTATTAAGATATGACAAAAATGAAACGCTACGCTGTTCACAAGGCCGAAAATGGCCATTTTTGAGAATTAAGGGCCAGTATCTCAGCTATTGTTGGTCCGAACTGACCCATTTTCGAACGTTTCCGAAATTTTATGCATATCATTGTCATTTGCAAGTTTCATTTTCATCCGACAAAAATAATATGAAGAAGCTACGGCTGTTCACAAGGTCAAAAATGGCCATTTTTGAAAATCAAGGGAATGTAACTCTGCTACTGTTGGTCTGATCTGACTTATTTTCGAACTCATTAGAGACTTTATGCATGTAATAGTCTGCAAGTTTTATACAGATCCAGCAAAAAATGAGGGACCTTCACGAGCACTTTCCCCTATTTAGCCTATTGGACATATCAGTTGCCATGGTAACCAAAGTTCTGAAGCAATTTTTCTAAAATGCATATGCAAGCAATCTCCCACTAAAGACAAGCTACAGAGATAATTTGGTTGAGATCCGCTAGTATGCTGCAAAGATATTCCAGTTTGAAAGTGTGGACGACGGACGACGAAGGCAGACTCGACTCAGGTAAACTATAATACGAAAACGTTTCAGGTCTCATCGGGGCTTGTAGAAACAGATTTGGCACAGAGTTGAAACCGTCCGAATATATATGAGCAATGGTAAACCGCTTAGAAGGTCTATTCCTGCCCAGGCAAGAAGTGTGTGAGTCGGACCGTCCCTAGCTTTTCTTTCCAAGGGTGGTAGGGCTTGATATGTCATTGGCCTCAATGTCGGGTAAAAGTTCCCATAAAATCAGAAGTAAAGTCTACAGAATGACCTAAATAGTTTTGACGGGTACGCAAAACCTGAACACAAACAAACAAAAGCCGGTTCATTGCAGCACACGTGTGTGTTATTGTTTGAAAAATAAAGAGCATTTATGCCTGTTAACAGTTAAGGGTACAACGATACTCAAAGTGTTATTTGGGGATGTAAATGAGCAGTGTTACGGTCGGAAATTTTATTTCGTTTCAGGGTGATGCGTCAGCGGAGCCGTAAAACGGAGTTTGCGACCGTAAAATTGACGATTTACCTCTCAAAATGACAATTTCAATACAGTTATCTCCATTCTAATGCACTTATTCTGTTGTTGTGTTAAAAAGTGCACTGTTTTGCACATAGCAGCAAGCCCTGTGAGTTGCATAAAACTAAAGACCAACCAATGAATAGCGACGTTATGTGGTGGCAATGGGGATTCCGACTGTATATCGCAGATTCTAACACAGCGCGGCTATATAGGCAACAGAAAGGAACTGTGATTTATTATGCAAACAAATCACTAGTCGAAAAAGCGTGACGAGTGACGTCATTAAAAGCCGTCGTTTTATGACGTCACTAGTACAATGTAGATTCCTTGGCTTTAGACGGTGAAACATTATTTTCTCATATCAAAAACATTACGGAAGAACATAAATGTGTGTGATACAGTCAGTGTTGTTGGCGAGAGTTCATCTAACAATGGCAGAAGGTTGGGAAAATTTGAAGGAAACAACAAAATTATCGATTTTAGTGTGTTTGAGTCGAAATAGATCAGCTCTTGTGTGTGATTCGTTGTGTAATAAATCACAGTCTTTCGGTCAGTTGTAAGTAGAAAAATCACCCGCGATTCTATGTACTTTACAACTGACCTACGGTGATGTATTACTCAACAAATCACTGCTTGAACTGATCTATTTCTTAAATATACTGTCGCAAATTTTTTAGGTTATTCAATAGGGCTGACTATCGATGCCAATTTTGACTATCGTGATAGTATTGCTATCGTGGAAACTACTATCACAATACTATCACTATCGCGGCATACTATCACGATACTATCGTGATACTATCGGGTACACTTATAAATGATTCATAGATGTTATTATCACTCACATAAAAATGGCTAAGAGTGACAGAACGAGTTAAGAAAATTGCAATGGCCTAACATTGTATGTTTATTGTGTGTTTCAATATCAGCATTCATTCCCTCGGGGCTATTCCAGAAAAAAAAAACATCATGGGGAGACGGCTCTTTATATATATCCCCACCACCGCCAAAATATAGTTTGCTGCTTCCAGTATATATTCCTGTAAGTGATGGTTATCATAGCTTTAATACCTTTGCAGTGGTTGAGATTTTCTGCTTGTGGAAACTGACACATGCTGATCGTTCTTCGATTGTTTGATGTTTGCCGTCTGTGTTAAATTAATCTGTGGATTCAGTTAATTAGGTAACCCGATTATTACATAGTTTTACGTAATCACAGCACGCTATTTTAGCACCTCTTTAAGGGCGACATGAATCTGACAAACTGTATTAAAACTTGAATTTACATTTTTTTTTATTTGAAGTTGCGGTAATGGTCAAATGTGACCGACGCAGTATAAGAAGATAGATAGAAGTTAACATCAAAAGCTAGACTATCAAAATAGAAGTAAAGCAATGATCAAGTCGTTTTTTTCATTTAACAATATATACAGGCTCTCTGACTCTGTGGACATTAAGTCCTTGCACACAAGACAGCTAAGACAAGCAGCAATAGTAAAACAAAGTTTTCATGTAATGAAATTTGGCCGTTTTGACATGCTATTTTTTTCTGGAATATCCCTCTATTATAATACAAAGACAACCAAAAATAAAATAAGAAAGACCCACGAAAAATAAAAACGCCAATTTGCCCCCGGTTGTCCAGTGTCCACCATCAAAACGTCCAGAATCACCTTAAGAAAGTACTTGATAGACGGAGACCTAAGGCCTCATGCTGCACGTTGTTTCCCCTACTGGATGACGACAGGAAAATAAAACTTTGTCTGCTTAAATATTCCCCCAAGAATTCAATCCCAATCGGTCCGGCCAGCTGAATGATGACATCATCATTGATGCATTTGTGCATACTTACCGACTAATCTGAGTCTATCATGTACTCGCATGCACATTCTGTGCATTTTTCGAGAAACATTTCTAATGAGACCACAAAACGGCGGTTTAACAGTCTGGTCCTTATACGCAAAAAGAGTCACATATACAACAAGTTAAACTGCATTATACCGTCAACTATTATACATTTATTTACCTATGGGAATGAGTCAGCACACAGCAAAAACAAACATTTCTTAAAACAAAAGATCAGCTTGTGCATCTTGCAAATGTCTTCGAAACTGAACAGGGAAATGACGTTTGCTATACTACGCAAGGATAATACAAACAGCAAACATTTATATATGACTGCGCAGGCTGATCTGAGCCTTCACATGTAGCACAGGTTTCACTGTCATGTTTTCAAAAAGTTGCATGCAACAAACGCGTGATCAAACTATTATTGACGTTTTGTTATTGAAAAACGCGGGAAAATTTCTGACTGCCTCAACTGCACGTGCAAAAATGACGGCGGGAAATTCATCGCCGCGAGATATTCAAACTATGATACACATGTGTGACCAGCGAAGACTCAGATCATCATGCACATATGTGAAGGCTTATCAGTCTGTCCTGATTACAGCTGAATGGATATCCTAAGCAAAAATATGTGCGTAATTACACAACAGTACAGGTATATTTTCAAAGTATATTCAAGAAAAAAAAAACAATCGAAACTATCGATAGTTGAGTGAACTATCGGCGATAGCTATCGATAGTCCAAAGTACTATCGATGCATTGCTATCGAGGCAGTCCCTATCGCGATGCATCGAACTATCGATGCATCGTTACACCCCTATTATTCAATCAGACGTCGCGTTACAGGAGCATTAGAACGATTGTTAAAGGAACTTATTATTGTAATGTGTAAAAGCGTGGTATCTAGATCTGTTACAGTACCTATGCAAGATTCCCAGCCGATGGAGATAGTCCACTGCAGAAACAATCTGGCGAATGAATTTCTTCACTTCCTGTTCTGGTAATCTCCTCCGCTGTGAAATATAGTCCATAAGATCACCGCCTCGACACAGTTCTGTCACAAGATAATAGCTGTTCTGAGTCTCCATAATCTCCAACAGCTGAACAATATTTGTGTGACGGATCATTTGAAGGATCTTCCCTTCGCGCCTCAAATTTTTACGCACATATGAATCTTCCCTGCTTTTCTTTTTGTCGATTATTTTCACCGCAACCTGAAAACAGAATAAAAAGTATAAACCTGGAACGATTTCCAAAATTGCCCATACAAGCACTAGAAGACGGAATCACGCATCACGAAAACATGCCTATATAATTTTGACCCCCTTTAACCCAACTTTTATATAGTAAAACTGGGGTATACAGGGGTAAACCTTATTTTTCTTAATTCTGCTCTTAAATATAGATTCTGGGTACTCGTTAGAACCGCCTCGGTGAGTAACGAGTACACATAATCTATGTTTTGAGCAGAAATATGAAAAATATTAGGATTTTCACCTGGAAAATTATATTTTGGATGGTAAATTTTTACCATTGCATGTTTGCGTAATGGTCACGTGGAGTCACCTTAAAATTTCAGATATACAATATTTCAATATACAATCGATCCAAGCGGCATCTTGCCAGAGTCTACATCATTTGCTTAAAATACCAGAATTTAAGTGGTAAACGAGACAGCCGAAGTCTCCGTTCAGGTGGTCTTCTTGGGTATGGTTTACATGGCATTGCTTGCAAAATAAGCAAAACTCCGATATTAAGACCACCTTTAGGACTGTTCAAAAGTGGTCTTTAAGATTTTTGAACAGTTCCAAATGTTGTCTCACACTAGAGGACACGTAATGTAGAGAGAAAATGTACTGCATGAAAACAGTCTAAATATGCTTTTAAAAGCCTAATTTGTCTTAATTTTAGGTGGTCTTAATAGCGGAATTTCGAATTTCACTGTATTTTATATTTGTTAGAAAGACATTTAACTTTTGAAGAAAAGAATATGCTTCCATGCCCCCCACCCCCCACCCCCCACCACCACCGCCATGCGAAGAATGAGGGAAAGGGCATATTGTGTTACCCTGTCCGTCCGTCCGTCCGTCCGTTAATCCGTCCGTCCGACCGCCCGTCCGTCATTCATTTTCATCTGTGTCACACCTACAATGCGGGGGCATCCGTGTCAAGTGGACACATCTCTAGTCTTTCTTAATTTAAATGTTAAACTCTGGAAAAATTCCTGCAGTTGCTGTGTGTGTGTGGGGGGGGGGGGGGGTGGGGGTGGAGGGGGGGGGGGAGGTGTTGCGTGTGCGCACCAAAAGAGGGTGATGACCTCGGCATGTAATTTCCCTTGAGGTGTGTCCATTTAACAAGCATCATGGCTCGTATGACATGTAGGTGGAAAACACACTGAAACTACGCGGTAAAAGTTCGAACAAACATAAATGCAGACAAATATCTATACTGATGTTTGTCTTAAAACAGATACCGAAAAATAAGTAAAAGAACAAACATGACACTGATCTTTACACCATTACCAATTAACAATGTCAAATGTAGCTTGGACGCGTTAAGAGAAACTCTGATTGATAATACGGTTCAAGAACGCTATGTAATGACTGGTGGATTAAATATGCAAATTAGTTAGATACGCACCCTAACGTCACATGTACGACGTCCTTAACGACGTCACCTTTACTAATGGCGGAATATTGACATTTTGTAAACAATCGTGAATAAAATGCGTTTCAAATGTCATATGATGGAAATATGATAAATAAAATCTTGCATTCGTGCTATGTATTATTGAATTTATTATACGAGTTGTGGAAAAGGGATAAAATGCGAAGCTTTTACTCCACTCGTTGCTCATGTATTATTTCCTGAACTAATTCAACAATACATGGTCACTCATGATCCTCTAAATACTCGGTTAACCAGTACAGTAAACATTCTTTCGCCAGAAACTGACTACTCTGCGGAAGGGAGAGAATGGCCGTAGAAATATTTCATGATCAGCCTATCAAACACCAGTCAGACAGGCATGCAACTGAGCTACCCTACCGAGGCCGGCTCCTGGAACAAAATGCAATGGCTACTGTCATATAGGGTAAAGGGGTCGTGATCTCATGACATATAAAAAGCGTCGGTAGCAGATGTAAAATGTGGTTGCTCGTTGGAACCACCTCCGAGGCGGTTCTTACCACCGCCGAGGCGGCTCTATCGAATGCTACGATCAAGTGGGTATACAAACTTTGGGATGTTCATTTCAAGAGCTTTGGGTTTTCAGTGTGGTGCATGGACACAGCGGAAGATAGAATGATGTCATATGTGAGCGTGTTCTTTTGACTTTAACATCAATTTAGGGGTTACGCGTTGGCTCATTTGTTAAATATATACACAGTAAAATCCCTATATTAAGACCACCTTAGGGACTGTTCAAAAGTGGTCTTTAAGACCACTTTTGAACAGTCCCAAGGGTGGTCCTTGACCACAGGACAGCGTCGGCAGAAAACACAAAGAAAGATTAAATGTAACCTTCAAAATAAGTTTTTCAAAGCAGAATTTGTCTTAATTTTAGAACACATTACTTTTCGTATCTGACAATAATGAGTGGTAAGTAATCTAAGTAAAGTAAGTAAAAGATGGGCTGCATGATGCTTCCACGCAGAGCTAAAACCGACCGCACATGAGTACTGGTAAACCGCTTAGATGTTTTAAGCCTGCCCAGGCAAAGCGGTGCGAGTCGGACCGTCAATGCTTATCAACCCACTTGGTTTCAATGGGTGTCATTTTATCTCAATGTCGTGTTAAAGTCCCATAAAAGCGGAAGCAACGTCTCCAAAATGACCTTTACAGTGCTGACGGACCGTTAAACCTGAAATCAATCTAACAAAGTAAGTAAATACCGCAGGACAGCTGATTCGCTCAATTCTGGACAAAAATGGATAAGTAATGTAAGTAAACGACATAGAAGACATTGACAGTGCTTTTAGATCAATTTCAGGACTCGGGAGTATAAAGTATAAGGCTAATTTTAGGTGGTCTTAATAGTAGAACTTTACTGTATTTGAGGTTATGTTCTTTCATTATTGTTCCAATAAATACAAAATTATTTATTTAAAACCACTGTAAATACTTTACTTTTCAACTTTAAATTATCTGTTGATTTAACGGCTTGAAAGTCGGCAAATGTTGACATCGAGCTTTTGTATACAAATTAGATGGGTAGATTATAAAGCAGTTAATAACCGTATAAGAGAGAGAAGGGCTTTACGAACATTGAACCAGTCTCTCATTCTTTGTTTAAAGGATTTTCCAGACAAAACTAATAAAAGTAGCGCTGAAATGGCGTCGGGAAGTTTAAGCTTCCTATGCCATGCCTATGAGCGGTTTGGTCGGTGCGAAGGTGCTTATAGCTTTCAGTTCAATCTACTGTTTTGGCTTTAGTAGGGCAAGGACCTGTTGTGCTTGCAGTAGGTGTTGGATGTTTTAGATAATTTCTTCACTGTCCAATCTTTCCTTTTTCTAATGTCCCATCTCCTGGGAGAAGGCTTGAGATAGACTATTACTTCAGGACCCAGCTGTTGACCCACCGGCTGTTGTCAGTTACTGTCGAGGGCGGGATTTAGCATATCACTTAGTACTGCTAAACAGCGTACCGCTTAATACAGGGTCAAAGCCTGTCCTGGCACAGTGAAGGTAACAACACACAATGCATGCATAAAACACACTGAAAGATCTACATGATTTGTTGTTTTTTTTTGTTTGTATTAGATTAAAACCATAAGCAGGAATACTCGTACTACAGGTACTAATCCACACTTATCTGTCACTTCTGTGACGTCACAGCCAGTCGCTAGTTTTCATACAGGTAATACTAGGAAAATGTATAGAGTTATATAGGAGCCCGTCATTTAACTAATAAAATCTTTTATTTTCATTTCTACAAGATATTATTATAACCTCGCATTTGATAGAAAAATGTATCTGCTTCATTTTGGTACCAAATTTGTTGAAATCAAATGAATTTTAAAGTGGCCCAGATTCTAATGAATGTCACTGGGGTATTTCCCTGTTAAGTCTTTGTATTTTACAACAAAAATGAAAAATAGCCTTAATTCAAAGGCTCAAAAGTCATATTTGTTAACATTTCTCCGTGCGCTATAACCTCTCGCTAGAAAGATATATTTAATTTCTATATTCATGTGGTAAAAAATTTAGAAAAACAGTGGCCCACAGGTTGTAGAAAATAGCTATATTTGAAGTTTCGGATCACAAATGTGTAAAGATTACACAGACGCAGTGCTTGTATACACAGGATATTAGAATGAATAGAAAAAGAAGTTATAAGAATTGAAAATCGGTATCAATATGGATAATATTATTGATAGAATTAGAAAGAATATTTTGCTTTAAAAAAACAAATATACATCCATAATTAAAAACTTTGCACTCATAACTTATTTATTTATTTTTGATAATGTAAAATTATGTTTTTAATTTGCAACCTTTTGAAGCTTGTTTTAAGATTTGCTTTAATTATATTTTCGCCTAGGAAAACTACTAACTGCTTAATTAGAAAACTTGAAGGATCAGGATCTATACTGTTTGTCTACCAGTTTGTGAATTTGAACGAAAACAGTATACAATGTAGTCTGATTGGCTGATAGTATAGATGTGACTTATTATATTGTTCTCGTTTGAACAGCCTCGTCGAGGCGTTTCTACCGAGTATCCGCAATGTATATAATGTGCAGAAATATTAAAATTTTCAGGATTTTTTAAAATTTCAATTTTGAGGGTGGTAAAGGTTTTAATATAATATAATATAATGTGAGTATAGGCTCCTTTCGTTCTGTCATGTTTAAATCTTAAAGTAAGAAAATAACGACACAAACCCACTATCCTTATTCTGAAATTACTGAGGATGTATCGGTGTATATTGAAATAACGTGAGTTGCTCGCCTAGGGCGTCCGAGATATGTTAAGCCAAAGTTTGTGAGTGTTGTGCATTAACCCATTTGTACCGAATCCCACAAAATGGGTTATAGCAAAAAGTGCAGGCCCAGATCAGACGCCACCGAACTTTTGTTCAGGAACTTCTTTTTGCAAAAAGTTCAGCCATTTTTTATTTTTTAAATATATTTAGAAAACACTTCACACCATCAAATTTTGAAATGGACTTGTGCTATGTATAAGGTTGACAAATTCCGGTCGGTACAAAATGGGTTAATCTGATATAGACGACAGAGCTTTAGTTGCTTTAATGTGCTATCAGAAATTAGACTGGAGTTTAAAGGCCTTCTCAACACTTCTTTTGTCATATCGAGCTTGTCAGTTTACCTATCCCCACTTTTTTACCGAGTATACGTAAGCGATTAACCAGTATGGCGCAAATTGTTTTGTTTGACTGACAGCTGCCCTTTTGAAACAGTGGAAGAAAGAGAATGAATGTAAAGAAGATTTCATGATCAGATTCCACGAAAGAATATAGCCGTCTCCGGCAGGTATCGAACCCGCATCCTCCTGATCACCAATCATTCGCGCATGCGACTGAGCTACCGAGGCCGGCTTCAGAAATAAGTCAACACCCATGTAAAATTAGGTCTTCATATATGGTTATTTAAAATGAATTTTCCATAACAAAAAAAAAAAAAAAAAAAAGCCGCGACGTGAGTTTAAACAATGTGGCATTGGCGACTAGCATAGACTCAGATCAGACTGCGCTTAAGCAAGTGCAGTCTGATCAGAGACTTTGGTACGCGGAAGCAATGCAATTCATAGAACCGTTATTGAATCAGTAAACATGCAGGCTGATCTTGTCTTCACCTTAAAAACTACCACATTATTTGAAATCCTGTGTCGAAGCTGAATTCCAAACACACGCCACCGTGTCTACTAGGGCCTATGTTCGGATGCATAATTGTTTTACGGCGTAACAGACCTCACTAGAGGCCAGAGCTTTATAAATGACATGTCATTACTACACGCTGAATTTCATTAATTAAATAAATTCTTTTATATATTGTCATCATTGCGTTTCTTTTATTGTTTACCAAGGGCCACAATATAGAAAGGAACAACATTACATGAATAAACCCATGAAATATATAAAAAAGAAATAATATATTTATACATGTATAAACGTGATCTATTTTTATTTCCCTATAATTTTGGATTAACAGCCCGGCCATGAATATTTTATTTATATCGAGGACAAAACACCTGGTCATCCGTTAGCAAAACATGCTTTTTTATATAAAATATCAGAATTTTTCATCTTGAAATTTTCGGTGGCAAAATTTACAATGTATATCCATACTAATTTTAACAGGGCACTGGATAGAACACAGATTGGTTGTGTATTGTAACTCAAACCGATAGGTGTGAAACTGCTATTACACACCATCAACACAGGTTAACGACGCTATCTCGACTACGGTCTAAGGGAATTAACTGATGTCAATCACATATGGGATATCGGTAATCTGAGTGACAGTTCCTGTAGTACGAGAATTCCTGGTAATGCGGCCCAGTCAACACTATTTTAGGTCATTTTAGAGCCGGTCAGTTTACCTATTCACACTTTTCCTGGGCAAGCTAATACGTAAGCGGTTAACCAGTACATTGCACATTCTTTCGCCAGAAATGACAGCTGCCCTTCTTGAATCAGCGGAAGGGAAAGAATGACCGTAGAAAAGATTTCATGATCAATCCCCACGAAATAATGTAGCCGATCCCAGCAGGTATCGAACCCGCTTCCTCCTGATCACCAGTCAGACGCGCGTCCGACTGAGCTACCGAGGCCGGCGAAAGACCCGGCTACATGAACAGGTATTTACCATTAGGATATAAACCATAGCTACAATTAGGACGTATGTATTTAAGAGATCCTTTTTCCTTATTCATCACGTGAACACGTCGGTGAAATGAACACCCCCTTAAACCCCACTTTATTTAGAGAAAACTGGGGTTTACGGGGGTAAACATTAGTTTTCTTATTTCTGCTCCAAGACATAGGTTGTGGGTACTTGTTAGAACCGCCTCAATGAGGTGGTTCTGACGAGCACTCACAACCTATAGTTGCAGTATAAATAAGATAAATATCACGGATTTTCATCATTAAATTGGCCATTTTGGAGATGTTAACATTGCACCATGTTGCACGGATGTGTTAACGTAATGTCTCGTCAGAAACGTGTGCCTTTGGTACATTAAAATTCATGTATTAAAGAGCACTTTAAGACCACTTTTGAACAGTTCCAAATTTGGTACCTGACCAGAGGACACTGCCAGAAAACACAAAGAACTATGAAATGCATCCTTTAAATTAAGCTTTTAAAAGCAGATTTTGTCTTAACTCTAGGTGGTCCTAATAGCGGAATTTCACTGAACTTGTGAGGCGATGAGGCGATTCTACCTTGCGTCCACGATATATATTCAGAACATGTTATAGCTGCTTGATAGAATCGCCTCGATTAACACATGTATCCAAATATTATACTTATTACTCCGTCTTATTGAACGTTTTAATGCAATTATCTTTGGCTTGAATTATGCTTTAAACATTGACTTTCATAGCCGTCATAACCAATAACTATCCGAATGCAACCCACGCCCCCTCACTCTCCCCCAAGTCTATAGCTTTGAGCAGAAATTCGAAAAGGAAAGGGGTATATATGTATTTCTGCAAATCCTATTCAAAGTGTATGCGACGCAGTGCAAACTGTTTAAGATTTTAAAGAAACAAGCTTATTAACCCTATTGGTTTCACTGGGTGACAGGGCTTGAGATGTCATTTAATCTCGTCCCACAAAATTGGAAGAAACGCCTCCGAAATGACCCATTAAGTGTTGACCAGGACCACACGGGGTATTCGACTACCTGGAACGCAGACGGATACCAAAAACGCAGACGGAAAAACAACAACAAACATTCGTGGTGAGTTGAACAAATCGCATTTTACGGGCATATATCAAATAGATGCCCACAGATGTTGATAGCAATCTGTTTCGCAGTGTCTCGGAATACTTTCCACGAACTGTGGCTGCAAATCCTTCTGTCAATGACGAATTATGACCTATTTTATTCGGCAAAATATAGGTGCTTGATTCAAGTCGACAGTTTTTTTAATTTTACAGCAATAATTCGTATATAATTTCCAATGTTTCCTGAATAGCATAAAATACTAATGTATTGAGTACCTGCCATGCGTTATTAGAATTAGCAAAAAGCAGGATTTTAGAATTATAGATGTGAATTTCTTGATGAGGGTGTTCGAATAAGGATACCAGTGACGACCCGCACAGATACCACGCAATGCAGACGGCACAAAGTTATGGTTACTATTGACGTAAAAACCACAATCGTGGAAAAATAAAAAAAGGAGTGAAATACATTCTGTTTTCGTTTAATTGGAAAGTTAATCTAGACACTGAGTCTTACCACAGTGTACCTCGACCAAAGAGGGTATTCTCGATGTAAAAGGGAAGGCAATGACCAGGAATCGATACGATTGCCTTTCGCTTTTCCCCAAAAGACACCAACGTGACGGTTTGTCTTAATACCACATGTGGGCCATATTCGCGCAAATGACTTTATGTAGCACACATGACCCGTCAATTCTTATTAGGTGTCACAAATCTGTGATTTCATAATGTTAGATACTTTTACGATCAAATAGGCACGATTTGTAAATTTACTTAGGTATATTAATAGCGTAGTCCCACAAAACAACCACGGACATGAATTCAGTCCTTCTCGCTACCTTCAGTCCACGCAGAGTACTTTTAAATTCTTTATTTTGACAGATAAATATGAAAATACAGTCGAACTTCAATGGCTCGAACACTTTTGGGACCAAGAAAATTTGTTCGAGACCACGGTGGTTCGAGCCACAGGGGGTTGATCTTGGAGCTAGGGGAGGAGGCCGAATACGGACATATTTTCAGTTTTCTTCAAAATAAATGCATGTTGTGTGTACTCATTAGAATCGCCTCATCGAGGCGATTCTTGTGAGTACACAAAACATACATTTTCAAGATCAAATTAGACAATTATAAAAACTATATTTATATCTGAAGTTATGGCATTTTCTTTCTAGGGACTCAAGAAAGAGTTCGACTCGGCCGTAGTAAATGGGCCATCAGTGTTTGAGTCATCGAAGTTTCACTGTACATTAAATTTCAAAACAGATCGTTTTTTTTTTTTTTTTTTTTGTTTTGGTTTTACGGCCCTTTCAAGATTATTTCACTCATGTCGAGCCGATCGTTAATCAGAGGTGGGCGTAAACCGGAGAAAAACGACATGACCTTCCGTTGCAGAACTTGGCGTCTCACATGTGACCCGAGCCAGGCTCGAACTCAAAACAGATCGTATTAGAACTGTACGAGTTTGTTTCATTATTTTGACAGATAAATATGAGTATACATTATTGCAATGCCCATAGGGGCTTGAAGAAATATATGGGCTGCATGATGCGTCCACGCAGAGCTGAATCCGGTCTGCACACGAGTACTGGTAAACTGCTTAGTGGATCTAAGCCTGTCCAGGCAAAGCGGTGCTAGTCGGACTGTCCATGCTTATAAAACCTATTGGTTTCATTGGGCGACAGGGCTTGAGAAGTCATTTCATCTCAATGTCGGGTAGCAGTCCCACAAAATTAGAAGCAACGTCTCCAAAATGACCTTTACAGTTTTGACATGGACGTGAAACCTCAAATGAAACAAACATTATTGCAACGACGTTGATATGGCGTTGTTCCAGTGTGTGGTACGTGTTGGTAGGGTCGGGTCCTACGAAATTACGAATCGGTCTTATTAGATAAACAATGTGAAATTTATAGAAAAATTTCGGGAAAGAATGACGCACCTGAACGAATGGCAATATAATTAACCCATATATGCCCTCTTCTGGGATATTAGCAAACAGTGCCGATCCAGATCAGACACGGCGTCTGATCTGGGTCTACATTGTTTGCTAAAAGAAAATTCATTTTTGTAAAATTTGCCACAAATAAAAACAAACCTGACACCCTAAAAATAGGAAGTGACAACTCCAAACTTACTAGGTGGAAGACTCCACGTCAAATATGGATTAAAACATACGAAGAATAGTTTGTTTCCCTCACCCCACCCCCTTTAGCAGAAAAGAATGAATGCCCAAACAGTTGTCCAAAATTAATATTGCCAGGATATTTGTTTGTTTGAATTGAGGTTTAAGGTTCCCGTCAACACTATTTAGGTCATTTTGGAGATGCTGCTTCCAATGTTTTGGAACTTTTACCCGACATTGAGATGAAATGGCAACTCAAGCCCTGTCGCCCAATGAAACCAATTGGGTTTATAAGCATGGAAGGTCCGACTTGCATCACTTTGCCTGGGCATGCTTAGATCCTCTAAGCGGTTTACCAGTGCTCGTGTGCGGTCGGTTTCAGCTCTGTGTGGATGCATCATGCAGCCCATCTATCTCTTCAAACCCAGATAGGCGATTGCGTTTGAGTTTTACGTCCCCACCAACAACAAGATAATATGGAGACGGAACCTCTGTTTAAAGACTCGCCCGAAAGTCGGGTGAAGCCCGGAATCGATCCCACGACCAATGGTTTGCGAGGCGAGTAGATTATCCTCTGCACCACGGAGGCTTCTAATTGAGATATATGGGATATAATACCGAAACGGAATGAATACAAAGTACCTGCATGTAAAACATGGTGTTTTTACAGATGCCTATGCACAGTATGCCGAGATGAGACCTCTCATTGGGAGCTGTCTATATCTCGCATTTTGATGATTTTAATTGGAGCATCTTGACGGAACCCGGGAAGGGACATGATTTGTTTTAATATGTTTTGCGAACAAGATATTAAGTTGTGCGAACAAGATATTATCTTGTGCGAACAAGATAATATGTTGTGCGCACAAGATATTATCTTGTGTAGACAACATAATTTATCTTGTGTGGACAACATAATTTATCTTGTGCAGACAACATATTATCTTGTGCGCACAAGATAATATCTTGTTCGCACAACATATTATCTTGTTTGCACAACATAGAGCTTGGGAAGTTGTGCGAACAAAATATTATCTTGTGCGCACAACTTATAAAATAATAAAAAAATCATGTCCCTTCCAGGGTTCCGTACATCTAACATAATAGCAACTATGCATTTTTTTTTTGGAAGTGGCTATTGACAGCCGGCTGTCGATAGCGAATTCGCTATCGACAGCCAGCTAAAATATTGGATATATAAACTTAAATATAAATTAATATAATCTGATAAAAAAACATGAATGCATAAATAAAAATGAAATAATTATAGAATATTAAAGTGAACTATTAAACTTTTTTCATGCAAATGGAAATTTTTTATCAGAATAATATGAACTATTAAAGTGTTCATTACACTTAAGGCATAAATGGTTGGAACTCTACAAGATGTAACTCCATGCTGTGGCTAAAATAAATAAATAAATAAATAAATATTTTGTTTTATAGATTATTAAGAATCTCAATAAATATAGAGCTATTGTTGTCACCTCGGTCGTCTGTATGCACGTTTGCGTTCCCGTCACACTGTGTTAAAGTTTTTCAAATGTTATATCTCAACAGTCACTCATCACAGAGCACTCATATTTGGAACTTAAGTGCATGTACCTGGGAGGGTCTTCTGATGATGTCAAAATATATCTAGGCCACTGTGACCTATATTTCATGGTTCAGTGTTTTTGCCTATTATCTTGAATACTATTTGATGGAGAAATGTCATACCTGGATTATTAGTTCCATGTGACCCAATGATTGACGTCAAAATATATCTAGGTCACTGTGACCTATATTTCATGGTTCAGTGATTTTGCCTACTATCTTGAATGCTATTTGATGTAGAAATGTCTCACCTGGATTATTAGTTTCATGTGATCTGATAATTGACCTCAAAATATATCCAGGTCACTGTGACCTATATTTCATGGTTCAATGATTTGGCCTGTTATCTTGAATACTATTTGATGGAGAAATGTCTCACATGGATTATGAGTTCTGTGTGATCCGATGATTTACCTCAAAGTATATCTAGGTCATTGTGACCTATATTTCATGGGTCAGTGATTTTGCTTATTATCTTGAATACTATTTTGAGGGAGAAATGTTAAACCTGGGATATTACTTCAATGTAACCAGATGACTGACCACAAAATACATATAGGTCAATGTGACCTATATTTCATGATTCAGTGAGTCTGCCAAATATTTTGAATACTATTTTCTGGAGAAACTTCAATCCTGAATTATAAGTTTCATGTGACCAGATGACTGACATAGAAATATATCTAGGTCAGTGTGACCTATTTTCATGGTTCAATGATTTTGCCTTATATTTCAGACACAATTTGATTCTGAAATGTAATATCTGGAATAAATGTTCCATGTGACCTGATCATTGACCTCAAAATATATCTAGCTGCGTGTGACCTATATTTCATGGTTAATTAGTTTTACCTTATATCTTGAAGGCACGAACAGGTGAGCTATGCTGTCATGTGACAGCTCTTGTTACTGTACAAGTTAGCAGATCACTTTTAAAATTTTGGATGTTGGCTATCGACAGCCCGCTGTCAATAACGACCGCCTTTCTTTTAATTCCAAAATTGGATAGATATACTAGGAGCTGCTAATCTGGAGCAATGTGTACAGCTGAGTATACGTGCAGAAACGAAAAGACATTTTCATGTCACACATCATAGGAGAAGGCACATTAGTGCTCTGGAGAAGGAGTAACGAGATTACTTCTGGCATTAAAATATGTTATGGGTACGTGTTAGAATTGCCTTGTTGAGGCTTTTCCAACAGATACCAGAAATGCCGGGTTAACACCAGTCTTGAGGAAAGTTTATATAAATATCTAGGTTTTCCTCCTTATCTAGAGCTGTGGTGCAGTTCAGTTTCACATCAGGCTTTTGTAACAGTTTACTTAGCATTTAGTCTGGGAGACATTTAAGACCTCTAAGCCCACCTTAGCATAAGACTGATGTCCACACCAAGACCCAGTTGTCTGATTCTCAGTAGACATGTATCTGTTCTTTAACCACTGACTAGACAAAATGGGTCTAGAGCTCTGAAGGAACGTTAAATGGGCTGGAAACAAATAACATTGTTTTGTTTGTTTGATTTGAAGTTTAACGTCCCCATCAACACTGTAAAGGTCATTTTGGAGACGTTGCTTCCAATTTTGTGGGACTTTTATCGGATATTGAGATGAAATGACACCTCAAGCCCTGCCGCCCAATGAAACCAATAGAGTTTATAAGCATGGACGGGCTGACTTCGCACCGCATTGTCTTGGCAGGCTTAGATCCTCTAAGAGGTTTACCAGTACTTGTGTGCGGGTCAGTTTCAGCTTTGTGGGAAGCATCATGCAGCCCATCTCTTTCTTCAAGCCCCGATGGGCGGGAGCTAAAATAACTGTGGATTGTCATATCTACATTCCAACAGATCACTATTTATCATTGTTTTGATGATCACGACAACCCCTACCTTTTGAAAACAGTGTAGATCCAGATCAGATGGCATCTGAATAAGTCAACTGATCAGGATCTAAATGATTTTTATTCAGTTTGTGAACTGGACAAATACATTATACATTGGTTATTCTGCAATTTATTTGGTTAATAGACAGAAATGGGTGTGGCAAGATTAATTAATTCAGCAGGACAATGGTTAATTGTTGTGGACCTTGGAGTTTTACTATGTCAGTTTGTCCTATAAAACTGTTCGCTTTCTATATGCATGACTGGCCATGATATGATGCATAGATAACTTGTGAAACAAGAGGGCCCATAGGGCCCTGAATCGCTCACCTGAGTATCAGTGTCTCTATTACATTCTTGGTCCAAGGGCTATAATTTGAACAAACATGGTAGCGGTCCACTAGATGAAGCTTCATACCAACTATCAAAGACCTGGGCCTTCTTGTTTCAGACAATAAGATTTTTAAAGGTTTTCCCTATATAAGCCTATGTAAAACCATTAGCCATGGCACATGGGCATTTTTTGGCACCAGGGCTATAATTTGAACAATCTCAGTAGAGGCCCACTAGACGAAGCTTCATACCAAACTTCAAAGACCTTGGCCTTCTGGTTTCAGTAAAGAAGATTTTTATAAGTTTTTTTCCTATATAAGCCTATGTAAAACTAGTGTGTCCCGGCACAGGGACATTTTTGGCCCCAAGGATATTATTTGAACAATCTTGGTAGAGGTCCATTAGATGAAGCCTCATATCAAAGACCTGGGCCTTCTGGTTTCAGACAAGAAGGTTTTCCCTATATAAGTCTATGTGTAACTGGTGGGCCCTGGCGCGGGGGCATTTATGGCCCTAGGGCTATAATTTGAACAATATTGGTAGAGGTCCACTAGTGGAAGCTTCATACCAAATATCAAAGACCTGGGCCTTCTTGTTTCAAACAAGAAGATTTTTAAAGGTTTTCCCTATATACGCCTATGTGAAACCAGTGGGCCCTGGAGCGGGGGCATTTTTGGCCCCAGAACTATATTTTGAACAGTCTTGGTAGAGGTCCACTAGATGAAGCTTCATACCAAATATCAATGACCTGGGCCTTCTGGTTTCAGACAAGAAGATATTTAAATGTTTCCCTATACAAGTCTATGCAAAACTGGTGGGCCCGATGCGTGGGCATTTTTGGCCCCAGGGCTATAATTGGAACAATCTTTGTAGAGGTCTACTAGATGAAGCTTCATACCAAATATCAAAGACCTGACCCATGCGGTTTCAGAGAAGATTTTCAAAGTTTCAGTAAAAAAAAATCTATTTTTAGCTTCTGTGACCTAGATGTGCAACGGACCGGAACGATTTGAACAACTTTGAAAGGGGGCCACCTAAAGATCATTCCTGTGAAGTTTGGTCAAAATACGATCAGTGGTTTAGGAGATGTTGTTTGAAGAAATTGTTTAGGGATGGACCAACGGACGCACACACTCACGGACACACGACAGACAAAAAGTGATCCCAAAAGCTCACCTCGTCACTACGTGACAGGTGAGCTAAAAATACACAGTTTTAACTTTTTCCGCATACAAAAGTCTATGCGACCAAATTTGACCTTGGCCTATAATAGGTCAAGGTCATTCAGGAGTCATCATCTGAATAAATTTTGATGGGCCCCGAGTCCCCAATGCCACATACCAAGTTACATGATAATCGGCCCACTGGTTCCAGAGAATTTCTGAAGGGTTTTTACCTTATATGGGCATGACGGCCATATTAGTCATGTGACCAAATTCATATTGATTAATTGTCATTTCCTTGTTCTTAAAAACTTTCATATGAAATTTCGTTACAAATGGCTTTGTTGTTTCTGAGAAAAATTCACCAAAAGGTAAACCGGGACGCGGACTCCCGCACGGACATCGCTTTTCTAAAGGACGGAATTTTTCCTTGAAAAACCTGTCCAATAAGTTTTAATTCTTATATCTGAATGACCTTGAACAAATGTCAAAGAATGACCTTGACCTTGAATACTCATGTAGTTTCATGCACCCATTTAGCTTACTGTATCTACTAATTTTCAGATCACAGGCTGCAATAGTTTCCAAAAAATACACGGTTTTGACTTTTCCCCATACAAAAGTCTATGCGATCAAATTTGACCTTGGCCTAAAATTGGTCAAGGTCATCCAAGGGTCATCATTGAACAAAATATGATGGACCCGAGTCCCTAATGCTACATCCCAAGTTTCAGGCAGGCCAATGGGCCCACTGGTTTTGGAGAAGAAGATTTTTGAAGGGTTTTTACCTTAAATGGGCATGGCGGCCATCTTGGTCATGTGACCTGGACCGTGCGAACAAACTTTCGTTCCCCCATCTCATGGATGCTCCACATGAAATATGACTCCAATCGGCCTTGGGGTTTCAGAGGAGAATATGTTTGAAAATGTTGACAGACAACAGACGACAGACAGACAATGGAGCCTTACCATACTATAAGCTCACCTATGAGCCTTCGGCTCAAGCGAGCTAAAAACTCAGGAATTTCCGCTAACAATGGCCTCGGTCACAGGCAAAACAGTAAATATTTGTTTGCATTAAGAAAATTAATAAGGCTTCGCAATATTCTTAGTCATAGAAATGATATGTATCAGAAGATAGACAGTCACCAAATCATTGGAACAGCTGGTAATATCATTACTTTAGCAGGTTCCATGGTAAAGACCAACTGACGGGATAATCACAGTACCTGAAGCCATTATATAATAAATTATATTAAATAACCTGTCCATAAATGTTTATAAAGTAAACCATACAATAGATTTGCAATAACCAATTTTCATCAATTTAGTTTGCTGGCTGTCAATAGCGAATTCGCTATCGACAGCCGGCTGTCAATAGCGAATTCGATATCGACAGCCGGCTGTCAATAGCGATCGCCTTTTTTTCGCAAAATTCAAAGATGAAAGAGGCAGAAACTCAGGGCGTAAGTGTAAATATTTGGTCAGCTGTCTGAGCGATGAAGCTGTGTAGTATGATATCAATATTTGTCAAATATGACAATGCAGATCAAGTTGAGACGCCGCAAAATCGGTGATTTGTCTACGTGGTGCTTAAACGGCCAGTATATTTGAAAAAAACTTACAACAAATAAAACAAAGGAGAAACCCGCCTGTCAAGTATTGTTATGTGGAAGATTCTGGTTGTCATATATGGGTACATGCATCATGAAAGGCGCCTGCGACCAGGTAAGAATCATATCAACATGTGTAGCTGTACAATCTGATGGCTTTCAGATGCATCTCGGTGCAGAAATGATTTAATATGATATGTGATGGAATGAATGCGCAACATGTCTAAATATTTCGAACAAACAGTGTCATGAATGTCTGGAGTTTGCTAAGAATGACAGAAATTAAGAAGTATCATGCATTTTGTGCAATAGCCTGCAGATGCACAACAGTTTTTAAACATGAACAGGTTGGAGCAACATCTATCCGTCAGCAGTTGAAACCTGCTTTCTCACGAACAGTTTTGACGGATTGCATTCACATTTCCTATGCACGATCGTCTCGGATAAAATCCGCCACTTTTATTTGTGTAGCGGTTCTTCTTCTTCTTCTTCTTACTACTACTACCACTGACAATCCGTTGCAGAACTTGGCGTCTCAAATGTGACCCACGCGAGGTTAGAACCCGCAGCAGTGAGAGACGATATGGTTAAGATAGACTATCTGAACGAAACCGCCCACAAATGCGGACCTTTAGAAGTTTAAATGCGCATATACATATATTTGCACAAGAACCACCACTGTCGATAAGACTTTTTTAGTTTCCTGCCTCTTCAGTTTCCTGCCCTTCACAAACATCCGAAGAAAAAACTTGCTTGGGTCTAGAGATAGACTTCTAAATAGAATCAAACGTCAAACATTAGAATACTTGCATGAAACCTCGAACATTTATCAGCCGAGTTGTGGTCTGTCTGGAAAATCCTCTATGAATGATTTATCTGGAAAATCCTCTGTGAGTTGTAATTTCTCTTTTTATCTCCCGACCGAATAGGTTCGGGGGATATAGCGATCAGCCTGGCGTCCGTCCGTCTGTCCGTCCGTCCGTAGACGCAACCTTGTGATGGCCATAACTCCTATACCCTTTGCGAGTCATTGATGGTTCTTGGCACAATTGTTCACAAGGCTGAGACGGCGTGTCATGCGCAAGAACCAGAACTCTGGATGCCATACGTTATTAGTTATCTCCCTTTTTAATAAAATAGAATGATTACTTTGTGGTGGCCATAACTCCAATATCCTTTGAGATATATTGATGACACCTGGCACAGCTGTTCACAAGGCTGAGACAGCGTGTCATACACAAGAACCACAACTCTGGTTGCCATGGTTTTTGAGTTATCTCCCCTTCCAATAAAATAGAGTGAATACCTTGTGATGGCCATAACTCCAATACCCTTTAAGATATACATGTATTAATGATACCTGGCACAGTTGTTCACAAGGCCGAGACGGTGTGTCATGCATAAGAACATCAACTCTGGGTGCCATGGTTTTTTAGTTATCTCCCCTTCCAATAATATAGAATCACTACCTTGTGATGGCCAAATATTGATGGTACTTGGTACAGTTATAAATGAGTTTAAGCAGGTGTGTCACGTGTCAGAACCACAACTCTGGGTGCCCTGGTTTTTTAATTATCTCCCCTGACAATATAACCTTGTGATGGCCACTTGTATGCAAGGTTGAGACTGCGCTTCATGCCTAAGAACCACAACTCTGGGTGCTATGATATTTGAGTTATCTCCCCTTCCAATATAACAGTCTCATTACCTTGTGATCACCGTACCTCCAATACCATTTGACATATATTGGTGGTACTTGATGCAGATGTACATGAGGTTAAGCAAGTGTGTCATGCTCAAGAATTACAGCTCTGGATGCTCTGGCTTTTGAGTATTCTCCCCTGCCAATACAACCTTGTGATGACCATAGCTTCAACCCCCTTTGAGATATATTCAAGGAACTTGGCGCAATTGTATACAAGGTACAGAAGGGGTGTCATGTGCAAGAAATACAACTGTTGGTGCTGTGGTATTTGAGTTACCTACCTTTCCAATATAACAGTATGACCAGCTTCTGATCATCATATCTCAAATACCCTTTGAGATATATTGACGGTACTTTGTACAGAAATACATGAGCTTAAGCAGGCATGTCATGCGAAAGAACCACAATTCTGAGTGCCCTGGTTTTTTAGTTATCTCACCTGACAGTATAATCTTGTGAATGCCATAACTGCAGTAACTTTTGTGATATATTGCTGGTTTAATTCTGGTGCACTTTCTATTGGTGAACAATCTTCTGAAGGCGATATTGGCTTTTGGTCGGGGGGATTTGCCATCTTTTCGATGGCTATTTTTTATTATTTTATTCAATAAAATGTGGAACTGTTATAGTAAAAAAATACTAGAACCAAGGAAATGCTCTCTGACTGTTCCGCTTCATCAGTTATCTTCTGAAGACACTTATGTAAGTATAGGAAACATGAACTATCCAAACATTTCCTGAAATGGAAGTCGTTGAAATTCATAATCCCTATACCAGACACATGCAGAGAGAGAGAGAGAGAGAGAGAGAGAGAGAGAGAGAGAGAGAGAGAGAGAGAGAGAGAGAGAGAGAGAGAGAGAGAGAGAGAGAGTAATCGTTTACTCGTCTTACTCTATTTTCACCATCGTTGTTTATATACGGCATGGGAAATATTCAACACTGTTCATAACCGTGCTTTTTGGACCTCAAAATTAAGGAGATGTGGAAGTAGGCATTGATTTAGCCATTAATTGTAAATCCGTCATTGGTATCCATCGTCTGCGTTTCATGGTAACATCAAAGAAATCCGTCTGTCGTAAATATTATCTTCTTTCAGCATGGTGCACTCAAGTCCATGCTTATTGCTGCCCGAGCAACGTATGGCACAAGTATATAGGAGTTTATTTTTGAACAAGGACTATTTCTCTTTCAAGCTACAATGACATCTTTGGATAAATCGGTTTCATTTCTGGTACTTACACTAATTCTTTTAGAAAATGTGCATGTTTTGCATTTTAGTTGTCTGTAAAGACGCTTTCATGTAATCTATCGAAGCTAAAAGCACCATTACGAAACAGCTGTGACAGTTCCAGAAGAATACAGCAAAAAATCAAAACTGATTTTCTTAATAGGGTCGCAAAAACATGATTTTATCGACTCACACTCTTTCAAATCCAAGGTAAACAGTCGGCGTTTTTGGTATCCGTCTGCGTTCCAAGTAGTCGAATACCCCGTGTGAGGACGTTTAACCTCAAATCACACAAACAATATGCAAGGCCAATTCGTTCCCTACTGAAGTGGACTTAACCCCCTTGGCTTGCGCATATTACATGCACATTTTCTGTTGAGAATTACAGATTAGATGGTCTTGGGCTTTTCTCTATACGAATCGGGGTCTTCAACAGTGTTCGCTTCATGGACGTTTGCTTTGGTGGCAGACGGCTCCCCGAAAACTTTCAACACGAAAACACTCCTATATAGATTTAACCTCCTTAAACCTCAATTTTATATATACTGGGGTTTAACCCATTTAGTACCGGAAACCCCAAAACGGGTACCCTGGCAAACAGTGCATGCCAAGATCAGACGCCGCAGAACGCGGCGTCTGATCAGGGCCAACACTGTCTGCCAAAAATTTAGCCATTTTCTTAATCAATGTTGAAGAAAACACAACCTGATACCCCTTATTTTTGAAATGGACTCATGCTATATATAAGGTGGAAGATTCCATTTGGTACAAAAATGGGTTATATGGGTATACATTAATTTTCTTATTTCTGCTCAAAAAGATAGATTTGAATCGCCGCGCCGAGGCGGTTCTAACGAGTACCCAAAATAGATGTTTTAAGCAGAAATATGAAAAAAATACGGAATTTTTATCTGAAAATTTTCGTTTTGGTGGTAAAATTTTCAATATATTTGAATAGGCGTCTTTAATGGAGCGGAAATTTGCAGAATAATATACCGTGTTCCATACAAAGGTAAGGACAAAAAAAAAAAAACAAAAAAAAAAAAAAAAAAACAGAATTGAAACTGGTGGAGTGCACAAAGGATAATTTCGGACAATTAGGCCTCCTCAGTGTCCCTTAAAATTTACAGGTCTTTCTGTGGCGGAAACTAGCTAGTCTGCCTCAGAAAATCTTGTTGACTCCGCAAATTTCAGGCCTTCTTATGGCCGTGCCCACACTCCATAATATTCAGTTCTATGGTGTATTCCTTGCGTTACTTTTCTGATGAAAATTTCTGATATTTTTCCTATTAACTATGTTCTAGAAAGGGTTATCCTTTGGAAGCAAGGAACACACCACAGAACTGGAAAATATGGAGTGTACATGTTGTCTGGGCCAGACTAGCTTGTTTCGGTCCATTAGGCCTCATCAGTGGCCCTCGAATATTTTCAAAATTCAACAATGTAATCAATGATCACAAAGGACAAGAAAATATAAACTACACTATGATACTTCAAATATAGATTGTGGGTGCTCGTTAGAAAAGCCTCAATGAGGCGGTTCTAACGAGTACCCACAACCTACAGTGTCTAGTAGCAAAAATAAGGAATATAATGTATACCCCTGTAAACCCCATGCAGCTTTCCCTTTGTACATCACGTGAACAAGTCCGTGAAATTAATACCCCCCTAAACCCCACTTTATATAGAGGAAACTGGGATTTATTTCTGCTCCAAGACATAGGATGTGGGTACTCGTTAGAACCGCCTCAATGAGGCGGTTCTAACGAGCACCCACGACCTATGTTTGCAGGGTTTATAAAAAAAAATATCAGGGATTTTCATCAGAAAATTAGCCATTTTGGAGATGAGAAATTTGCACTATGTCGAACGGGCGTTTTATCGTAATGAAGAGGGGTTTGGAGTGCTGCTCATTTAACGACTTGTTAACATGATGACCTGAGTGAGTGAGTGAGTTTGAGTTTTACGTCCCACCAACAGCTAAGGTCATACGGAGACGGGACCTCGGTTTAAAGACTCATCCGAAAGTCTGGAGAAGCCCGGATTCGATCCTGCGATCCCTGGTTTAAACATGATGAACTGATGATGGCGCTCGTAAAAGTCTCACTGGTCATCATCAGTAAAACACGCCAATATAGTTATGACCCCCTTGAACCCCACTTTTATATATACAGTAAAACTGGGGTTTTCAGGGGTAAACCTTATTTTTCTTATTTCTGCTCTAAAATATAGAGTGTGGGCACTTGTTAGAACCTCGATGAGGCGGTTCTAACGTGTATCCACAATCTATATTTTGAGCAGAAATAAGAAAAATATCACAGTTTTTCATCTAAAAATTTTCTTTTTTTTCAGTGGTAAAGTTTACAATGTATTAATATGTGCGTGTTTTCGTAATGTCATCAAAGCAGTCCTTTTGGTTCGCTGATTCCATTGTGGAATTTGAAAATATTTTAGGGTAACTGATGATGCCTAAACATTTAAGCCGAAACCTGCCAGTCTGGCCCAGAAGATAACCTTTTTATAGAACACATTTGCTTTACTAAGCCTCTTAAATAGTCGTGAGTATTTGTTTTTTGTTTGTTTGATTTGAGGTTTAACGTCCCCCTCAACACTGTGAAGGTCATTTTGGAGACGTTCCTCCCAATTTCGTGGGACTTTTACCCGACATTGAGATGAAATGACATATCAAGCCCTGTCGTCCAATGAAACCAATAGAGTTTATCAGCATGGACGGTCCGACTCGCGCCGCTTTGCCTGGGCAGGCTTAGATCCTCCAAGCGGTTTACCAGTACTCGCGTGCTGTCGGTTTCCGCTCTGTGGAAGCATCATGCAGCCCATCTATTTCTTCAAGCCTCGATGGGCGGGGGCATACGTGAGTATTTGCACTACGTATATTTGCATTCTCAGTGCATTTATCCGCCCCCGCCCAACGCTTGAAGAAATTTGTTTTGTTTGATTTGAGGTTTAACGTCCCCGTCAACACTGTAAAGGTCATTTTGGAGACGTTGCTTCCAATTTTTTGGGACTTTTCCCGACATTGAGATGAAATGACATCTCAAGCCCTGTCGCCCAATGAAACCAATAGGGTTTATTAGCATGGACGGTCCGCCTCCCACTGCGGTTCCTGGACAGGCTTAGATCCTCTAAGCGGTTTACCAGTACTAGTGTGCGGGCCAGATTCAGCTCTGCGTGGAAGCATCATGCAGCCCATATATTTCTTCAAGCCCCTATGGGCGGGGGCGGGCTTGAAGAAATAGAGTGTGCTGTATGATGCTTCCACACAGAGCTGAAATCGACTGCAAATAAGTACTGGTAAACCGCTTAGAGGGTCTAAGCCTGCCCAGGCAAGGTGGTGCAAGTCGGACTGTCCGTGCTTATAAACCCTATTGGTCCCATTGGGCGGCAAGGCTTGAGATGACATTTCATCTCAATGTCGGGTAAAAGTCCCAAACATGGGAAGCAACGTCTCCAAAATGACCTATATAGTGTTGATGGGGACGTAAAACCTCAAAACAAACAAACAAACAAATCAGTGCATTAACAGAAAACCCATACAGTTAACTAATGGAAAGCAATGTTGTTTATACTTCAATGAACGCATCAACTTACGCGACGTCAGTGACGTCGAAATAAATCATTGTTCATTGTGATTGGACCATGACGGCGTTATGACGCCAACAACGCTGTTCGCAATCAATGTCAAGGAAAATTGCTTGCAATTGTTTTCTTCTTTCATTTAAGCCCTTAAACAAGAGTTTTTCAAGATGTATGACTGGTGGGAAATAATGTAAATACAAGTAAAACGGTTATTTATTTAATGTTCATCGAAATATGAACAACATCGGGTCACGAGCACAGTTTAAGTGAACTTCAAAAGGGGTTCATAATTCTGGTTTCACTTAAATTTTGCATAAATTTTGCTTGTGACCCGATGTTCGAACGTTAAATTACAGTCAACCCTCTTGATACCGGCTTCGTTATAACGACAAAACTCATTATAACGGCAAATTAGGCTTAGCCTTAGCGTGGGCTTCCATCGGGTTGGAAATGCACAAATCGAGTCCATAGTCTTGTAATCTAATACTCCAAAAAACAAAAGTTATAGATATTTGTTAGAATCGCCTCATCGAGGCGATTCTAACAAATATCTATAACATTTGTTTCTTGGAGTAATAATGAGACTGGGACTGGGATTGTTTATAACAACAAATTCTGTATAGGGAACAAATACTGTCGTTATAACGACAGTCCTCTTAACTGTTCGCAAGGCCTGCTGTTTTTGCAGTGGGCACGGAATACTGGTACAGGGACGAATGTTGTTATTTTTTTCCGTTTCCACACTTCCTTCAATTGCGTCTTTCTCCCCCTGTCCCAAATTTTCACTTTCTCTACCATCTCTTCAATCTCTTTTCTCCCTTTCTTTGGGAGACGACATTAAATGACCCATCAGAATTGACGTGTCGTTATACCCAAACACAGTCAATCAATCTCTATTGAAATATAGGATCAAGAGTTGAGTACTTGGTCCGTGATTGTTCAATAGGTAAACGTTGCTGCTAAATCCTGCTTAATTCAAATCAAATTAAATTTGTCCGAACAGAATGGAAATATAGACGACAAGCCATTAATTTGCTATAAATTCTTTAGGCGTGATATTGCATATTCATTAGATTTGCCCGAAAATGAAGCGTTACATGTAAGCTATTATTACAAAATTTGAGTAAATTGATTTTATGTCACAAAATATTTGACAAGATAATCTAGTGAGGTCTCTACGAAATACAATGGAAAAGATAAACGGTTTCTTACTCGTCCAGATGTATTATATTTGGACTTTTGTTTGTTTTGAGGTTGAACGTCCCCTTCAACACCGTAAAAGTCATTTTAGAGACGTTGCTTCCAATTTTGTGGGACTTTTACCAAACATTGATATGAAATGACATCTCAAGCCCTGTCGCCCAATGAAACCAATAAAGTTTATAAGCATGGACGGGACGACTCGCACCGCTTTGCCTGGGCAAGCCTTAGATCCTCCAAGCAGTTTACCAGTACTCGTGTGTGGTCGGTTTCAGCTCTGCGTGGAAGCATCATGCAGCCCATCTATTTCTTCAAACCCAGATGGGCGGGGCCGAAATTTGGACTTAAACGATCATTCAGTTGAAAGCAAAGGAGAAAAAAATGAGGACGGTAATCATGAACCAGCATGTTTGTGCCATCTGATTTGTTTGTTTGATTTGAGGTTTAACGTCCCCGTCAACACTGTAAAGGTCATTTTGGAGACGTTGCTTCCAATTTTGTGGGATGAAATGACATCTCAAGCCCTGTCGCCCAATGAAACCAACAGGGTTTAATAGCATGGATGGTCTGCCTCGCACCGTGGTTCCTGGACAGGCTTAGATCCTCTAAGCGGTTTACCAGTACTAGTGTGCGAGCCGGAGTTAGCTCTGCATGGAAGCATCTTGCAGCCCATATATTTCTTCAAGCCCCTATGGGCGGGGGCGGGTGTGCCATCTGAGCAGTGACCTCTGCATTTAGTTATTTTAATAACACTAAAATGGGTTGTGGCGGGGGAGGGGGGTGGGGTCGGGTGAGGCAAAGCTTTCCTCCAACTCGCCCAGATGTATTGTATTTGGACTTAAACGATAGGACGGTAATGATTTTTGTGTCTTGAATATATATTACCACAATGCAATTGCTACAACAGGCCTATACAAATACATGTACATTGTAACTTTTACCGCCGAAAAAATCGATGTAACGATAGACTGTGGGTACTCGTTAGAATCGCCTCATTGAGCCGATTCTAACAAGTATACCCGCAATCAATGTCTTAGAGCAATCTAATGTTTACCCCATGTTTGTTTCTCTGTTTTCCTATTTCTCCTGCAAAAACATATTTGTTGATGATCGTTGAGTACCCTTAATCGACGTCTTTGAGCAACAGTAAGGAAATACTGCATAGTCTTATGAAACCTACTTTTCTCTATCTACAAAAGTGGGGTTTACAATGATTTTCATTACACTCACTTGTTAAACAAGAGGGCCAAAATGGCCCTGGATCGCTCATCTGATTTCAAGAAGTCACACGCTTCCAAAAGTCATGAGGATAACTGACAGCCATCTTATTCCATGAAACATAACCGATGCATAAAACATAACCGAGGATAACTGACAGCCATCTTATTCCATGAAACATAACCGATGGTTACCTGGGTAACATTCTTGAAAACGCTGAATGAAGCTGTGGTCAGGCTTGAATAAAATTAGACCAAAAGCAGAACCCTTAGATATAGGGTATGTTGACGTTTAAAGATTTTTTCTATTTTTAGGACTAGCGGTCATCTTGTTTATCGAAGCAGAAATATTTTAGATATTTTTGTAGGGAGCCAGCTATGTAACATTCCCACGAAGTTTGGATGAAATTGAACCAACGATTTAGGAGATCAGTTTGCATTTAAAGCAAATTTTTGCCAGGGGCAACTCCTGCAAAAGTATTTTTGTCACCCATGTCAACAGAGGTCAACTCCTTAAGGACAGGAGCAAATTCTTTCCTTCAAGAGTAGACCCCTTTTTCTTTGGGACAGGGCTTATAGAAAAGCGAACAGAAAGTCCCGAAAGTTGTCTACCTTTGAAAAATGGCGGAAAAATCTGCCAGGTGTTCGCATCTCCCTTAAATATTATGTCCAGAATAAAAGATGACACGTTTTCCATGGCGTTCAGTATAGATTCCAGTCATTCTCCCAGGTCACACAAATGGCATCCTTCATGATGCGTGGATTGAAATTCAGATGAGAACATTATCCATTTAAAGTAGGGGATTTTAGGGTGGACATACCATTTACTTGCCGACCCAATAAAATCCGGAACTAGCGAGTGTATGTGAAACTCGTGCACTTTGTATGCTTTCTCAGTGTGACCCGTTACAAAAACTTGGAAATATTTTATTAAAGACCATTAACCATATTAACCAACAAGTAATAAAGTTTGTTATCAATAAGTATTTGTCCTGGACAATAAAAACCCATCTCCGAGATTTAAGATCAAATATAGAAACCAGATTTATAGTTATTGACTTTTATTGCCCTTTCAATTCAAATTTTTAAAATTTCTAAAAAGCCCTATATAAAAGACGAAAATAAGTTAGGGCCCTTAGGTATATACTAAGCTTAAAATTATATACAAATGGATCTAGACGGTTTAAGGGGAATAGATAAGCGTAACAAATTACCCGCCATTTTTGCAGGGAAACAACTTTTTGACTTCCGGTTTGGTTACTCAATAACTGAGCCAGCCCCCGTTCACCCACCCGCATACACACCCCTAACCATACCTTCCCTAAAAAAGTGTCTACTATCAAAGGAAAGAATTTGCTCCATAGGAGCAAATTCTTTCCTTTGAAAGTAGACCCAATTTCGATTGGGGTGACAAATATATCTATGAAATAGTTGTCTCTCTTGAATGTGTATCGGTACACCTTAATATATTTTGCTACATGCACTCGATAGTGTCACTTAAACAAAAAGACACTCTTAAAAAATAAGGCAACGTTAAGCCCAGACTGTGAAGTGGACCGACAACGAGTAGCCACTAAAACTGACCGCGGAACTAAACAAATTGTACATGATTGGCCATTTGGAACGACATTTTAGGGCTTGGGGAAATAGACTGGGCTCAATGATGCTTCCGCGCAGAGCTGAGCCGACCTAACTTGAGTACTGATGAACCGCTTAGAAGGTCTACATGTAAGTCTGCCCAGTAAAAGTGGGGCGGGTCGGACCTTAAACCCATACAGGTTTCTTTGGGCAGCAGGGCTTGAGAAGTCATTTCAATTCAATGTCGTATAAAACTCCCACAAATTCGGAAGCAAGGTGTGTGTGTGAATTCGGGTTTAACGTCGCTTTCAACGATTTTTCAGTCATATCACGACGGTGTCTGGTTGCGACAGGGAGCTCAATGCTCACTTTTATAGTGCTGCCACACTGAAGTATCATGTCCAAGACACATTACATGATACCACACCCAGTCACATTATCCTGACACTGAGTCGACCAGTCCTAGATCTACCATATAAATCTGAGTGCCAAGCGAGGAGCAGATAGTACCATTCTTAACGACTTTGGTATGTCGCGTCTCGGGATCGAACCCGTGACCTCCCGTTCCCCGGAGCGGATACTCTACCTACCAACTGAGCTATCGGGGCCGGTCGGAAGCCAGGTTCCCAAAATGACTTAGATAGTGTTGAGGGGGACGTGAAACCTCAACACGAACAAACAAATTGCCGAATGCTCAAAAGGCACAAACACTATACTTCAATAAAAAAATACGCGTTTGTGTGCGTGCCTCCCTCCCTGCCTGCCTGCGTAAGTGTGTGCAAGCAAGCATGTGGAAAATACGTGGATGGTTGCAGCTTGACGTACATGTAGTACAAAGACGTGGTCCGCTGGCTGTGCCTGTTTTTCATTCTCTATGCCTTGGCATACCAATATTATCAAAGTAATGACCGGCCTTAACCCAGGTTTGATTGGAAGCCCCTAAACTGGACATTGGCACAAGGTATAGTATCCTATTTTTCTAGAAACTACTTACAGTAATAATTTGAAGCCCCTTAATTTCGAAGCAGACCCCGCTGTATAAGAGGGTATATTAAAAGCAGATGAAAGAGCTTTAAAGTGACCCCACCCATCCCCCACCCCAACTCCACCCCACTCTTATGGTTATCAGCCCTCTTAATAGACTCCAAGTGAAGGAACGTCATAGTAACAATTCTGAACCCTTTACCCAGCGGGCACACAACGTGTACGTAACATCGTACCAATGTCGATGCAACGCCATGGCGTTGCATCAACATTGATGCGACGTTGCTAAGACGCCATGTGGGGACTGGGTACTACGCTTCTAGATAAACTTACCCTTTCTCCTGTGGGAATATGGAGGGCCTCTTTCACTTTAGCGAACGAGCCTTCCCCAAGGGTGTTCCCTAACAGGTAGTTCCCAACTTTCTTGGAGTGTGGAAAATTCCTCAGAGTTTCCTTGGCAATTTCTGTCACCTTGGGAGGCAGGAAGGGCGTCTCATTCGGCACCATTGAGAGAACCGTCATTTTGTGGGAGGTATCATCTAACAGCTATAACCCTGGTTTCCGACATCACTGAAATAATAGATATACAGTCGAACTTTAATAGCTCGAACAACTCTGGGACCATTGAAATTTGTTCGAGATATGGCAGTTCGAATTATTGAGATTACTCATAGTGCCAGGTCATGTGGCATAGTGGGAAATCACTTAAGGATATTTTAACGATCGTCTATAAAATAAAGGTATGTTGTGTGTACTCATTAGAATCGCCTCATTGGGGCGATTCTGATGAGTAAACACAGCATACCATTTCAAGATAAAATAAAAAAGTCCACATATTTACCTAAAATGTTTTTTTGTTTGTTTGTTTGCTTGTTTGTTTGTTTGATTTGAGTTTTAATGTTCCCGTCAACACTGAATAGTTCATTTATGAGACATTGCTTCCAATATTTTGGGACTTTTACCCGACACTGAGATGAAATGACATTTCAAGCCCTGTCGCCTAATGAAACCATAGGCTTATAAGCATGGACGGTCCGACTCGCACCGCTTTGCCTGGGCAGGCTTAGATCCTTTAAGCGGTTTACCAGTACTCGTGTGCGGTCGGTTTCAGCTCTGCGTGGAAGCATCATGCAGCCCATCTATTTCTTCAAGCCCCTAAAATTGGAAATGTGGAATTGTGGGAAACATTCTCAAAATAATCCAGAGCTTATTCGAATTAGCCATGGTAAACGAGGTATCCATGTTCGAGCTATCGAAGTTTTACTGATACAATTAAACTTCGATGGCTTGAACACTGATGATTCGAATACGCGGTTGTTCGGGCCTCCATGGCCAACGGTGGGTAAGAGCACTGTGTCTTATTCATTAGGTCTCTAACTTGGGTTCGAACCTCCCTCGGATGACACGTGGGACGCCAAGTTCGGCAACGGAAGGCCAGGTGGTTTTCCGCTCATTATTAATAAACAATCGGCTCGAAGTAAGGAAATATGTCTGTTTGAGTTGAGGTGTTACGTCCCTGTAAACACTATTTAGGTCATTTTGGAGACGTTGCTTCCTATTTGCTGGGACTTTTACCCGACTTTCAGATGGAATGACATCTCAAGGCCTACGGCCCATAGAAACTGGAAGGGTTTAAGGAGGGGTCCGACTCTCATGACTTTTCCTGGGTAGGCTTTACCAGTATTCAAATTTGGTCGGTTTCAGCTCTGCGTTGAAGCTTCATGCAGCCCATCTACATCTATTTCTCCAAGGCCCAATGGGCGGGGGCGATCGAAGTAAGTGAAATAATCTTAAAATCTTGAAATGATCGTAAATAGAAACCACACCACTGCGCTACTGTTTCGAACTTATTCTCAGTCCGTAAGAAAATTGCTCATCATTGCAAACATTGACATATATAATGAAAGTGATTTTGATAGAATGAAAGGAGGTCAACGTATTGATATAAATATTACTTAAAAATGTATGTTGTGTGTACTCATTAGAATCGTCTCATCGCATTAGAATCGCCTCCATGATGCGATCCTAATAAGAACTACAAACTTCCTCTATAATACCTTCTCCACAACAGCCTGAATTCTAATTGATGTTACATCTTTATATGTATCTGGTTATTCTTTTTTATGTGTTTATGATCATTTATTTGTGCTTGATGTAACACTGTCCAATGCCATCGTTTGCATATATGTTGTATCCTCATTGGCTTATATAGCCTTTTGGACTTTGTAAATAAACTCTGTCCTGTTTACTCCTGGGTTTTAGTACCCCGAAAATCCAGGTATGGACATTTTAGTCTCTCCAGAACAACAGCTCTGTTTATTTTCATTTGTCAAAATGAACTTCAATCACTGATAAGCCTCACTAATTGCCTAAGCATGTGGCAACAAAAAATCCGTTTTGCAAACAGTGCAGGCCCAGATCAGACGCCGCAGAACGCGGCGTCTGATCAGGGCCTGCACTGTTTGCCAATTGCCCGTTTTGGGGTTTGTGGTACAAAATGAACAGATGTGTATACCTTTACTAGGATAAACATTTCAGTCTGGTACTGCACTGTCTAATTTTAAACCTCTAGCATGCTTGGCTGTAAAATTCTCTGAATAAATCAGAATTAGTTACAACTTCATGCCATTATTTCTATACCAGCAAGGCAACAGCTGTCATATATTTGATAAATTGGTCTGCTCAGTCTGAGCAACTATTTGGGAGTTATACGCAGGAGTATGTTGGAGATTCTAATATTCCTTTATTTTCAGTAGCTCGTACAACCCCTGCCTCGACAAATTTTCATGGAAACCAATAGCAACAGATAAGGTAAGTATTTTGTGATCATAGAATGATAGTTTTCCTTATTTCTCCATACAACCTATGTTGTATTCACCAGAACCGCCTCGACGAGGCGGTTCTAATGAATACCCACAGCATAGGTTTTTAGGGAGAACTGACAAAAACTATCCTTTTTTTTTGATTGTTTGAATTGAGGTTTAAGGTTCCCGTCAACACGTTTTAGATTTGCAGGATTTCCTTACTCAGTTATCATGTATTATGGTACATGTTCGAATCTTTAACCCGCACATGGGATGCATTACCATGCAAAGGGGACCTCCAGTTAATGCCCCGATTTGAAGGACGATGCACTTTGTGGCGTTCATCCCTGCAAAGTATGCCACTGGAGTATATTCGGACACCGAAAGTTTACCACCGCCGCCGAGGATCGAACCGGGGGCCACTAGCATCAGAGAAAATTTCACTAACCACTGAGCTACCACGCTCCACTATCAATAGAAAGAACAATCAGTGTTTATATTTCTTTTCAATGCAACATAATTCAAGATGTCGCCAATTATACTTTTCTTTTTCAATGGTCGAGGTAGGATTAGTCATCATGTTAATAAGTTAGTGAAATGACTTTATATAGAGAAAATTTCGCTCCTCGGGTCAATGAGGCGGTTCTAACGATATGTAATGAGTTTAAATACGAAAAAATACTACAAATTTTCATCGGAAAAGTAGCCATTTTGGAAAACACGTATGTTATCGTAACTGGTACAAAAACATGTAAATCTAATGGGCTCTATCTCTAATGGTCGTAAAAATAGAACATTGCTGTGGAAAATTGTGGCAGTTTTCTTCTTTCTGCTTGGGAGCTGGTTAGAACCGCCTCAGTGAGGCGTAGTTCTAGCGAATACCAAAAAGAATAAAATCTACACTTTCATCAACCCCACTTTTCTCTATATATACAACGTAAACCTTCATAAACCCAACCTTTCACGGACGTATTGATGTGTTTCTCGTTCAAACGTAGATTGTGGATGCTCATTAGAACCGCCTCGTTGAGGAGGTTCTAACGAGTATCCACAATCTATGTTCAGGAGCTAAAATAAGAGTTTTACTAATCTGAATTCACCTTTCTCTACTAAACGTTGAGTTTTTCAAGAACTCGTTGATGTAAGTAACTGTATCTGCTGAGGAAGTAATCGATTATTATACCCGCTTTAAAGATATTAGCCACCCGCCCATAGGGGCTTGAAGAAATATATGGGCTGCATGATGCTTCCACGCAGAGCTGAATCCGGCCCGCACACTAGTACTGGTAAACCGCTTAGAAGTTCTAAGCCTGTCCAGGAACCGCGGTGCGAGGCGGACCGTCCATGCTAATAAACCCTATTGGTTTCATTGGGCGACAGGGCTTGAGATGTCATTTCATCTCAATGTCGGGTAAAAGTCCCACAAAATTGGAAGCAACGTCTCTAAAATGACCTTTTAAGTGTTGACGGGGACGTTAAACCTCAAATCAAACAAAGACAAATACAAAACAAAACAAAAACAACAAAGAAAAAAAAAAACGGGTATGCCTTAGCTTCCTCGCGGATGTACGTCCGGACGTACCCCCCCCCCCCCCCCCCAACAACAACAACAAAACAAAAAAAAAAAAAAAAAAAAAAAACAACAACAAAAAATAACAACAACATCGTTTCGATTTTTTCTTTTCATTACGATTGCCCATCCGTGAGATTCAGACCTCCAAATTATCATTTTTTAATGTTTTTCTTATTTATATCCAAACCGAGGTTGTGCGTGCTCTATTAACGAGTAGCCATGACCTATGTCAGGGAGCAGAAACAAGTAAAATAATTTTCCCGATTTTGTCTGCTTCCAGGGTGTTCAAATTTTACTGATCACAGTAACAGATAAGGTACATGTAAGTATTTTGTGATAACTGAAGGATAGTTTTTTCAATTCTCTATAAAACCTATGTTGCTGGTATTCATTAGAAACACCTCGCCGAGGCGGTTCTAATGAGTACCCACAACATAGGTTTATATGACGAAATAAGGAAAACTATCCTCCAATTATCACAAAACACTTACCTTCAAAGAGTACTAAATTTTACTGGTATTTATGTCAATGACATAAAAATACAAAGAGAGGAAATCAACAACAAGTATAAAATCAGATCTATAAAAAGATAAAAATAGTTTACCACTCTTTCCATTTATGAATTAATTTCCCTTTTATGGTACATTTCTATTCCAGGGCAAATCTTTCAATAAGTTCCCATCACTTTTATCACTATTGATATATGAGCATTTTCTTGTATCCTTGAACAATACCATACCGTTCAGGTGTATTTTAGTCCACTGCTTATCAACACTTCATCATCACTACAACAATCCCAACCAAATATCACCGTGTCATTTACATCCAGTTTCTAAATGTAATTCTACAGTATCATGCTATAATAAGTATTTAATTCGCTTATCAAGAAAAATCTCCGGAACCGCCGTCCTCTGCTATCAGATTTCTGATCAATCGCAACACAATCGGTATAGATCCAGTAAGCTAAATCACATGAAAATTAGTTTACCCATGCTCCATTCTGGATCCTAAACACGCATGCGCCACCACCTAACATGACGTAATCGGGCGAAACTGGGCATGCGCACAGGCTCGCCTGAACCGTAACTGATTGCTGTTACGTCGAGTTCCGATTAAAGCATGACGAGCTTTAGGAAAAGAAACGGACATGACTAGCTTTTTAGGAAAAGAAACGGACATTCTTCGACCAAAGAATTTCAGGAAGTCTTCTATACAGTAGAACTTCAATGGCTCGAGCACCGGTGGCTCATTTATTATGGCTGAGTCGAATCCGTTTAGGAGTCCCTTACGTTTGTTTGTTTGATTTGAGGTTTAACTTCCCCGTCAACACTGTAAAGGTCATTTTGGAGACATTGCTTCCAATTTTGTCGGACTTTTACCCGACATTGAGATGAAATGACATCTCAAGCCCTGTCGCCCAATGAAACCAATAGGGTTTATTAGCAAGGACGGTCTGCCTCGCACCGCGGTTCCTGGACAGGCTTAGATCCTCTAAGCGGTTTACCAGTACTAGTGTGCGGGCCGGATTCACCTCTGCGTGGAAGCATCATGCAGTCCATTCATTTCTTCAAGCCCCTATGGGCGGGGGCTAAAGTCCCTTACGTAAGACGTGTGTGATAATTAAGGGGATTTTCGACTTTTATCATGCAAATGTATACTAAGTGTATTCATTAGAATCTTAGAATCGCCTCGAGGCGATTCTAATGAGTACACAAAACATTACTTTTTTTAATATAAAACACCAAACAGATGTCCAAAAATTATCCCCGTTATGCCTCCTGGCAGTAACCCTCAGTTGCTCGAACTGACCCTGTCCCGAACAGATTTTTTGTGTCCCAAAGGATAGTCGAATGTATGCACTTTAAACGGTCGCGTCAACAACAGTCATCGATTTAATATGGGAGCTTTTCGGCGTGCGCATCCGAAAAAGAAAATAAAACAATATCGTACTGTTACGCCAGCCGTCTATAGATACAATGTACCAAGTTTAATGTGAACCTGTAGTGGACTCGGGTTTCAATAATGTAATAAAGACCTACGATTTGTAAATTTATAGCAAGACCAAATAAATCACACAATACAAATTCTGTTCATTTATAAGAAAGTGTATTGATATAAGTTTAACAATTTTTATCGCATTGATTTCGCGGTTGTGATTCAACTTTCTTTATACCTTTTTGTACCAGAAATCCCAAAACGGGTAGCCTGGCAAACTGTGCAGGCCCAGATCAGACGCCGCAGAACGCGGCGTCTGATCAGGGCCTACACTGTTTGCAAAAGGTTTAGCTATTTTCCAAATGAAGTTTGCAGAAAACACAACCTGACACACCTAAATTTTGAAATGGACTTTTGCAATATATATGGAGGAAGATTCCATTTGGTAGAAAAAGGGTTAAATAAATTTGCCGTAACAATTTGGTTTCGGTACGAACACAAACACGCCAATGTTGTACCAGATTCATGCAATTGTGAACAGTTTTAAAGTAAATAAATGCATTTCATGCCGTTTTATACGTAATTGAAAATATTAACAATAGAAGTTAAAGAAGTCAAGAGCATGTATTTTAAAAGAAAATTATTATAGAGGATATACACATCACCTACGCATAACCCCAGAAAACGAAGAGCAACATATGGGCCCCGTCAAGCGATTTTGGTACTTATCGCCTATGCGAGCAGCGAAGGTTCAGGCGAGCCAGCGCATCCGCGCAGTCTCACTAGAACCTTCGCTGCTCGCCCATACTAGCAGTGAATCAAAAGGAACCTTCAGACAGAAAGCCATATCCCTGGCCCCTCTGAATGGCTGGGCATGCGCAGTTAAAATTTGTCATGACGGAATGCTCGAAGACACAAATTCGCTTGGCGGGGCTCATATATTGTGAGTACCGAGGACCCTCGTTTTAACGACAGTATTTGAAGAATGTGAGGTTATAGAGAATGCCAATAAGGAGTATGATAGCTAATAAAGAACATCTTCCCACTTATTCAGCAAGAAACAAATGTTGTAGCCAGACTAGGCGATTCTAACAAATGTCTACAGTTTGTTTGTTTGGTTTGAGGTTTAACGTCCCCGTAAACACTGTATAGGTCATTTTGGGGACGTTGCTTCCAATTTTGTGGGACTTTTACCCGACATTGAGATGAAATGGCATCTCAAGCCCTGTCGCCCAATGAAACTAATCGGGTTTATAAGCATGGACTCGCACCGCTTTGTCAGGGCAGGCTTAGATCCTCTAAGCGGTTTATCAGTACTCGTTTGCGGTCGGTTTTAACTCTGCGTGGAAGCATCATGCAGTCCATCTATTTCTTCAAGCTCCGATAGGTGGAGAGGAGTGTGTATGTGGGTGGGTGGGGGGGGGGGGGGGGCGCAAAAATGTCTACAGCATTTATTTCTTGGAGTATTAGATAACAGGAGGGTTCTTTCTTGATTATCTATCTATCTATCTATCTATCTATCTATCTATCTATCTATCTATCTATCTATCTATCTATCTATCTATCTATCTATCTATCTATCTATCTATCTCATTTCACCATTACTCATGCAGATGTACATTACATTTACTCTGAACGGACCGCTCCTAATATAGCGGTATGTATGGGTGGTAGGGCTTGGGATGTCATTTCATCTCCATGTCGGGTTAAAGTCTCAAATAATTGGAAGCAACGTCTCCAAAATGACCTAAATAGTGTTTAAGGGGACGTAAAACCTCACCTCAACACAATCAGCCGGCCTCGGTAGCTCAGTCGGATGCGCGTCTGACTGGTGATCAGGAGGACGCGGGTTCGATACCTGGCGGGGTTGGCAACATTCTTTCGCGGAGATTGATCATGAAATCTTTTCTACGGTCATTCTCTCCCTCCCGCTGATTCAAGATGGGCAGTTGTCAGTTTCTGGCGAAAGAATGTGCACTGTACTGGTAAACCGTCCGCTTACGTATAAGCCTGCCAAGGAAAAGTGTAGATAGTTAAACTGACCGGCTCAAAATGACCTAAATAGTGTTGACTAGGTCGTTAAATACAAATAAACAGACAAAATCAACACAAACAAAGAAAACCCCAGATTTGCAGGAGTGAAAGCCTACGCAGTAATCATATAATTATGGTAGGGATCTTTAACCTGCACAGGGGTTGATGCTCCCTGCGTAGGGCATGGCTGGGGTGGTGGCTCCAGTTAACGTCCCGATCCGAAGGACGGTGCACGTTGTGACCTCCGATCAATACAGGATAGTCAATTAATAAATTCAATTATTAATTGACTATCCTGTATTAATCGGAGGTCATCCGTATTAACCCCTGGTCAACCAATATCAATTGAGGTCAAGTGAGGTCAAACAATCGATAATCTTGTTTTTTTTTAATTGTTTCAATTAATAAAATTGTCATTAATCAAGTAATTTCGTATCGACCCAATTACAGGTCCTCGGTCAGCTGCATTAGCCACCGGCCTTCGGCCTTGGGCCAATACAGCAGACCTCGGAGCTATACCTGGGCCAATACGAATTTACTTGATTAATAACATTATATATTCACAGGAATTAGAAACTATACACTCATTTTTAAATTGTCACTGGTAAGACATTTTAATGAAATTTGAATTGCAATAAATTATCATCAAAGATTGACAATTCAATTACCACATCTGAGCTTTTCCCTGAACCTTGTCAGTACTGTGTCTACAGAAAAGATAGGAACTCTCATGGCGGTGGGGTGATGTTGCTCATTCATAGAGACATCCCTCACATGCCTTTCAAGGAACTGGAAAACGACACCGAATCGGTCTGGGTTGTAAAACTTCCCACTTCGAAGCAAGTTGATATCGACCACTAAATGATACGGTCGAAAACTTTCAGTTGTTTAAAGACCAACTGGATTGCTTTAAATCGCAGCACAATGGTAAAAAACTTCCGGCTGTACATGTTCTAGGTGACCTCAACTTCAGAGACATTGCTTGGCCCGACAGGCTCAGCAAACAAGGCACAATGCTGAGTCAGTCCGAAGGACAAAAAATAATTGACATTATGAACGATCATGGCCTGGAACAAATTGTTAACTTCCCCACTCGTGATAAGAACACATTGGATCTGATCCTTACGACTTTGCCAGGACAATTCTAAGACATTCATTCCCCAGATAAACTAAGTGACCACGATATTGTCTCCGGATATTTAAAAATTCACATCCCATCAATAAAGAAACCTCGGAGGAAGGTGTACTCATATCAGAAAGGTGACTATGAAACTATGAGGAAGGATGCAGTCAGATTTGCAAAGGAGAAATACTTAAATGGTCATTCAGATGCTCGGTCTGTACAGGAGAACTTTGATTTGATAACTTCGTTCATTCATACTTCGACCGAAAATCATATCCCCTCAAAAACTAGTAGGTCTATATCTTCTATCCCCTGGATCACTCCAAAGATAAGAAGAAAAATTCGCAGAAGGAATAAGATTCATACAAAGGCAAAAAAGACGGGAAGTGGTAAACTCCGGACAAATTTTGAAAACTTGAGACTTGAAATCAAGACTGATATAAAAATAATCAGTATTATTTGTATGTGAATAACTTGGTAGGTGATGTAAAGACGAATCCCAGAGACTTCTACAGATATATCAACAGCCAGAAGAAAGAGAGGCAAGGTTTCCCGCCCCTTAATAAAAGTGGAGGGAACGGGGTTGCTGAATCAGACTCAGAAAGGGCAGAGGAACTAGTTGGTCAATTCAATGATGCGTTTAATAAAACTGAGTTCACGGAGGTTCCATTGACTGGTAGATCGGCCACATTCATGAATAATATTGTTGTGACAGCTGCAGGAGTGATCAAGTTACTTCATGGCTTAAACCCCAGTAAGGCCTTAGGACCTGATGAGCTTCATCCTAGAGTCCTGAAGGAATTAGCAAATGAGTTGAGTTCAGTTTTTGCACAATTGTTTCAACAGTCTTTTGATACGGGTGAAATCCCCAAAGAATGGTTCTTAGCAAACATCTGTCCACTCTTTAAAAAAGGAGATAGGGCTCTTGCCCGTAATAATCGCCCTGTGTCTCTGACTTGTGTTCTGTGTAAATTGCTGGAACATATAGTCTGCTCAAACATCATGGCCCACTTGGACGAACATAAACTTTTGTCAGACAGACAACATGCATTTAGGAAAAGGCATAGTTGTGAAACTCGGCTAAGCACAGTCATTAATGACTGGGCAAAAATCTTGGACAAAGGGGAACAGGTGGGCACATTTATTCTGGACTTCGAGAAGGCTTTTGACACCCCTCCTCATGAACTACTTAAATCTTAGTTATTTGGTTATGGAATTGGGGGAAAGACCCTCAAATGGATAGATTCCTTTCTTTGCTACAGAAAACAGCGGGTTGTTGTTAATGGTGAATCCTCAGAGTGGGCTCCAGTTTTGTGTGGAGTCCCGCAAGGGACCGTTCTTGGTCCACTTTTGTTCTCCATGTACATCAATGATATTTCCACTGACATTGACTCAGAAATAAGACTGTTCGCAGATGACTGTGTTTGTTACCGGGAAGTTAGAGATACAGATGACTCATTGATACTTCAGGCTGACATAGATAGATTAGGATGGTGGGCCCGAAAATCGGGCATGAGATTTCAACCAGTTAAATGCAATATTATGCAGATAACTAGGAAGAGATCTTATAAAGTTGAGGCTTCTTACACCTCAGAGGGAACGGTCCCCGAGAATGTGGACTCCATTAAATACCTTGGAGTGACAATCTCACACAACTTGAGATGGAATACTCATCTTAGCAACATGTGTACTAAGGCAAATAGAACGCTTGTTTTCCTGAGACGAAATCTTCATCAGTGCCTTCAGGATGTAAAAGAGGCAGCATGTAAAGGTCTTGTTCGCCCAATCTTGGAATATGGTAGTTGTATCTGGGACCCGAATGGAGTGGTCCTTAACGATGAAATTGAGAAAGTTCAGATTAGAGCTGCAAGATTTGTAACAGGCAATTACTGCTTTGAAACTGGGAGCATGACTGGAATACTTGGAAAATTGAAATGGGAGTCTCTCAAGAAAAGGAGAAAAGAGAGTAGGCTAATCCTTTATACAAAGGTCTAAAGGGTGCTGCCAGCATTCCAACAGATGACCTTGTTCCCCCAGCTAGACACGGTAGAAATCACCATTCGTTGGCGTTTCAGACCCTTACTGCAAGAACTGACATTTCTTAAGAGTCGTTCTTCCCCAGAACCATTAGAGATTGGAATGCCCTTCCCGATTCGATTATTTCGACAGCTGAAGGTGCTGATGATTGTGTAGCTAAATTTACCTCTTTGGTTAGAGCTAGGGACTAACTTCCCACATTACAGGTCCTGGTGTATGAATGTCATTTGACGTGTCACCAGTAACAATTCTGATTCTGATTCTGATCAGTGGGATCTCTGATTGTTTTAATGATAGCTATGATTTAACGGATAAAGCCACAGGCTCAAGGCAAGAGTAAAAATTTTGGTGTTCCAGTTTCCATTGAGTCAAACATTTTGTGTCGCACATGTGATTCCCATTTTACCAGTTATTTCTCATCATCTAACGTTGGGAATATTGTTTATGGTTGAAATGTTTCGACCTTTAAATATTGGACCAAACCACAGGAAGTGAGCGAAAAGTATGGCATCTCTGATTGCGGTTTAGTTTTAATACAGCTGAAGATGCTAAAACGATTACTTTTGGGTCTATTTTTGGCTTGAAACCTTATTTTGAAAATTTTGCTGAAAAAAGCAATTCTTGAGATTTCATTAAAATGTTTGTTTCTCAATAAGTTTTGTTTTAGATGTTATGTTATTTTTTTTTATTCCTTGCTTTTAACTTATTACCTATACGCACACATGTTGAAGTCAATATTCGATATTACAAACAGATTTTGTGAAAAATGCACTTTTTTACATTTTCCCAAAAACTTTTATTTTGAACACCAGACTTTCTTTAAATTGGTACAGGTTTCATATCTATAGTTAGTCAAATTCTTAATCAGTATTTTTAACTGAATTATCCACTTGTTTTGTCAGGCGAGACAATTTAAAAGTGAATAGTTTCTATATCCGGTCAGTATATTAATAAATCATAATAATCATAAGTCATATCATTGCGGAATATATTATCGCTGCCACGGACAGAAGTACAAAAATCTGGTGCGTGCGTGCGAAAATGCGTGCGCGCGTAGAGAGAGAGAGAGAGAGAGAGAGAGAGAGAGAGAGAGAGAGAGAGAGAGAGAGGGAATTGCTGCATTAGAAAACGGTCATGCGTACTGTGTGGTGAATGAGAGACAACATCCATTAAATTGCAGATATGAAAACAGAAAAAAGGTACACAATTCCAATATGGATTGTGGATACTCGTTAGAACCACCTCAAAAATGGAAACGAAAATTTGCATTGAATATATACCGGCAGTAAAATTCCGCTATTAAGACCACCTAAAATTAAGAAAAATTCTGCTTTAAAAAGTTTATTTTGTAGGTGGCAGATATCCTTTCTTTGTGTTTTCTGCATATAGTGTCCTCTGGTCAGGGACCACCCTTGGGACTGTTCGTTAGAACCGCCTCAAAAAATGGAAACGAAAATTTGCATTTAATATATACAGTAAAATTCCGCTATTAAGACCACCTAAAATTAAGACAAATTCTGCTTAAAAAAGTTTATTTTGCAGGTGGCAGATATCCTTTCTTTGTGTTTTCTATATACAGTATCCTCTGGTCAGGGACCACCTTTGGGACTGTTAAAAAGTGGTCTTAAAGACCACTTTTTAACAGTCCAAAAGGTGGTCTTAATATAGGAATTTTACTGTAGATGCAACATGGTTTGATGGGATGCTTTGATAAGGCGAAGGTGTCCTGTATCTTGCGTCACTGGAGTGTACAAATGATACTGGCTTAACAGCTGTCCTTGTAACAGGTACAGGTAGAGGGGGAATGTTGTCATTCCTTCTGTTTCTAGACCTACGTTTGTTTTCCTCTGTATCCCTGTCCTCACTTTCATCTCCTCTACCATTTCCTTTCTCCCTTTCTGTGGGAGACGACACAAACTGACCCACAAGGGCTGAGGTCTCCCCAGTAAGCATTCTACATAAATCTACAGCGGGCCGTTAGCGGCCCGACAGGGTAGCTGACGGGCCGCTAACGGCCCGCTGTAGATTTCTGTAGAATGCTAGCAGGGTCTTTAAACCCTAACACAAGCAAAACACGTTTTGCATTTGTCCCATCAAAAAATAATTTGTAGCACATACAACTACATGTATATTAATAAATCATAGTACCTTGCAATTTATCCCTGCACACAAATATCGTTTTCTTCGTATGGTATCGATATAAAGCGTTTCAAACTGGCCGACTTCATTTTGAACAACACAGTACGTCAAATTACAATGACGATTCAGTTGACCATCGACGGCTAGTACTATTGGAAGATCATGTGATCAGTATCTGCGCATGTCAATAAAACCAATGATACCCTGGCCGATTGACCTCGAACCACAGTACGTCACATAGCAACGACAGTATCAGTTGAACAAAGACGTCTGGTACTATTAGCAGGTCATGTCATCAATATCTGCGCATGTCAATAAAACCAATGAAACCATGGCCGACTTCACCACAGTACGTCAAAAAGCAACGACGGTATAGGTTGAACGTAGACTGCGGTCATGTGGTCAGTATCTGCGAATGTCAATAAAGCCATTGACATGTATTCGACTGGTAGGTTTCGTGAAATTTCCGTGAAATTCCATGTAGGAGTGTGGTGCCTTTCTTGTAATAGCCAGTCACATGGTCCAATAAAATCATTTATTTGTGTCAAGCTCTTAAGCGATCGTGGTGCACGGGAGATTCGACTTTTCCACCGAATAGAATCGTGCTCCACGATCGCTTATGTACTTGAAAAGTAACTCATATTTGATTGGACCATGTGATTGGCTATTACAAGAAAGACACCACACTGGTGCGTGGAATTTCACGGAAATTTCACGATACTTACCAGTCGAATATGGCCAACGATACCGTGCCTTGATGAATGGTAAGTCCGGTTTTCCACGCATGCGCACTCATAAGCATTCATTTTAATGGAGGTAGCAGGCTTCGTTTTTGATTGGTTGTTTATTGATTAGCCTAATTTTGACCCTTGCCGAAGGCGTGATATAGGAAACTGGAACAGCAACCAAAGTAGCCAAAGGTAGCCATTGGCTCCAGGTGAAGTCGGTCCGTGCCTTATGGTTTTCCACGCATGCGCACTCATGAGCACCCTTTAAAATGGAGGTAGCAGTCTTCGATTTGGATTTGCTGTTTATGGATTTGACGCAGGTGTGGATGTAGGAAAATGGAACAGCAATCAAAGTAGCCGAAGGTAATCATTGGCTCTAGGTTAAGTCGGTCGTGCCTTGATGATTGGTTGGTCCGGATTTCCACGCATGTGCACTCATGAACACTCCTTAGAATGGAGGTAGCAGTTTTCGTTTTTGATTTGCTTTTAATGCATTTGCCTAACTTTGACCCTTGTCGTAGGCGTGATATACGAAATGAAACGGCAACAAAAGTAGCCAAAAGCAAGCCGTTGGCTCCAGATGAAGTCGGCCAAAACCTTAGATACCGTGGCCGACTTCACCTCGAACCATAGTACGTCAAATAACAACAACGATATCAGTTGAACATAGACTGCTTGTACTATTGGCAGGTCATGTGATCAGTATCTGCGCATGTCAGTTAAGCCAATGATACCGTGCTTTTAGGAATGGTAAGTCCGCATATGGAACTTTGAAGGTCCACTGAGATCAAGGGGCATAATCCAATTTTCTCTCCTGATTGCTAATCCTCACGAATTACCTTGCTTTATTGACCAGCGGAGTTTACCGATTATCTTTCACGAAAGAGAGGATAAATACGACGGTTAGCTGTTTATTTGCTCATCACCTGGACGCTGCTTTATCAATAAAAAAGCAATGTCTCCAAAATGACCTATTTAGTGTAGACGAACATGTTAAACCTCCAGTATAACAAACTAAAGTATGCAGGTCGGACCTCCATGCTCATGAACGCTATTTGGTTTCATTGGGCGGCAGGGCTTGAGATTTCATTTCAATGTCGGGCAAAAGTTCCACAACATGATTTGAGATGCTACATGCATCAGATACACTAAAATTTACCTTAAAATGGCAACTGCATTAAAATCTAATTCTATATATATACTATCCCTTTTACATGAAACTGATACTTTCTTCCTGATATTTTTTTCCTGATACTTTTTTCCGATACTTTTTGTCCTGATACATTTTTTCTTGATACTTTTTTTCCGATACTTTTTTTCCTGTTACTTTCTTTCCTACATTCGTTTGACATGACACTATTACTCAAAACATTTATATGTTCTTGTGTATTTGAATATTGCCATAAAATTGGGAAGGATATACCTTCAGAAACAGTGAACACACAGTGAAGACCCATTTTAGACGTATCGGTTTCATTGGGCGACAGGGCTTGAGATGTCATTTCATCTCAATATCGGGTAAAAGTCCCACAAAATTGGAAGCAACGTCTCCAAAATGACCTTTACGGTGTTGACGGGGACGTTAAACCTCAAATCAAACAAACAAACTCATAGTATGGATAGATAAAGCAACAGGTTCAATATGACCAAAATAGTGTTGACCGAGCCATTACGCTGCTGATCCCAGAAGTTCCCAACCTTGTAGACCGGTTCATATACCTATACAAACAGTGTAGATCCAGATGAGGCTCAAAATGCACCGTCTCATCAGGATCAACACGGTTTGCCATTAAACGAATTATACTCCGAGAAATATATCTGAACAAGTAGCTCATCATAATGTCCAATGTGCTCTTGATATGGAACATTATTTAAAAAAATTATCAATCCCTAATAAGAAGGCGAAAGAATGCACTTCAGAAAGTCGGGGGTGAAAGGGTTATTTACCTATTCCCTTAAACAATTATTGCTTGTCCTGGATAGTGCAATAAACAGTTTGGCTGGATTTTAAAAATCATAAATTTACTTAAACCTTAAGATGCCAATTACAACAATTCTCGTTGTCTTTGTTGTCAGCTGGTTTGTTGCAAAACGAGCAGACTGCTACCTGAGGAGCAGTCTGATCGGGATCTACACTGTTTGCATGCGTGCCAAATGTTTGCGAATGTTAGCAAGTGTGAAGCAGACGACATAAAATGACAATATTTTCAGATGCAATTTTTCTTGGCATCTTAAGGGTTAAAGGAGTTCTTTCACAAAACATATGGGCCCCTACAATAAGATTAGTACAACCAGGGAAGACACAGATCAACCTGCATTTACATTCAGACTGGCCAGTCTTCCCGTGTTGCTCTCTGGCTAATCTGGATGTCTTAAAAGAATCATTCAAACAGCAAAGACTGTGATCAGACTGTGCACATCTCAGGTTTGCTGGTTGCAATGGTCCTTTTGCAGGTTTGCCATGCACAGGCTCATATATCATTATTTTTCGAATAAGGAAAAAGTTCAGACCAGATCTAGATCAATGGTTCTGTATAACAATAACCCATCTGATACTGACTATACGTGAACAGTCCAGACCCAGAGCATATGCCGCATCTGATATGGGCCTTCACTGGTCCACAAATTATATGCAAACATTACATAATATCATGCGAAAGAAAACCTGCTTATAAAAAAGTCTGATATTTTCAAAAAACAGAGATTAGAACCGCCTCGGCAAGTAACGAGTACCCAACATGTATGACTCGGAGCAGAAATAAGGAAAATACAGTGAAATTCCGCAATTCAAACCACCTAAAATTATGACTATATCTGCTTTAAAAAGCTTATTTTGAAGGCTGCACTTTTTAAGGCTGCACTTTATCTTTCTTCGTGTTTTCTGCACTAATTATCCTCTGGTCAGGGTGCACCTTTGAGACTGTTCAAAAATGCTCTTAAAGACCACTTTTTAACAGCCCAAAAGGTGGTCTTAATATAGGATTTTACTGTACTGTGAACGCCTTTAACCCCAGTTCTATTGTATAAAAGTGAGGTTTAAGAGGGTCAAATTTATAGGTGAGCGGAAATTTTTTTCCTGTGACTTTTTTTCCTACAACCAAATTATATAGGTATGTTTTGGTAATACATGCAAAAACATATACAGTGAAACTTCGATAGCTCGAACATCAATTGCTCGTTTGCCATGGCTGATTCGAACACATTCTGCACCCTAGAAAATTCTTTCCACAGATTGATCATGAATCATTCTCTCCCTTCCGCTTATTCAAGAAGGGCTTATTCTAATTAACACCTACTTGAAAAACAACAAGACACAAAGATGACATCATAATTACCAAACAAACTGCAATCATAATATTTTTCTGCTCCGCTAATTAAAGAAAATATAATTGTCGCTATTAACCTTTTTGTACCAAATGGAATCTCCCTTCTTTTATACAGCAGGAGTTCATTTAAATATTTAGGGGCGTCAAGTTGTGTTTTCTTCACGGATTTATTTGAAAACTGGCTGAACATTTTGCAGTCATTGTGGGCCCTGATCAGACGCCACGTTCTGATCTTGGCCTGCACTGTTTGCCAATCACCCCTTGAGGGGTTTCCGGTACAAAAAGTATTAAGGCTTTGTCCCGAATTATAACTCGATATTTTCCGCTGTCTCCCGATAATTTCCGAATCAGAATTTTAGAAGAAAAAAAAAAAAAAAGAATACTACTACTCTCAAAATGCCAAAAGGACATAATAATTTTCATTCTATTTAATTGAAACAAAAACTAAATCGTTCATAATTATCACCACTACGTTTTTTTTTTTTTCAGCAACTTTTTCCAAACATGGCATTTAAATCTCTTTTTTTTTAAAGTTTTGTTAATAAACCCTAAGAGAGAAATAGACATTTTACAATATATTTTAATCATTCCGATAGGCACCTAAAACAATCAACAAAAGGTATAGCAAATTTTTGTCCAAAAAATATTAAAATAATATCAGCATATTCGTGAATAAATGAAGTTTCGAAATTTTCTAGCAAAAATTTTGTAATTATTTACAAATTTATTTTATGAAATAAAAACTAAAGTGTCGTTAAATATTTCTTTACATTTCGCCGCTAATATTATTACAGGTAAATCGGATACGGCGGTCGCCCAAAGTTGGATACGGGTTTTCTACGCATGCGCACTCATTAGCACTCTTTAAAATGGGGGTAGCAGTCTTCGTTTTTGAGTGGCTGTTTATGGATTTGCCTTAATTTGACCCCTGCCGCAGGCGTGATATAGGAAAATGGAACAGCAACCAAAGTGGTCAAAGGTGGCCACTGACTCCAGGTGAAGTCGGCCCGTGCCTTCAGGAATGTTAGTCCAACTTTCCACGCATCGCACTCATGAGCACTGTTTACAATGGAGGTAGCAGTCTTCGTTTTTGATTGGCTGTTAATGAATTTGCACAACTCTGACCCTTGTCGTAGTCGTGAAAATGGAATAGCAACCAAAGTAGCTAAAGCTAGCCGTTGGCTCCACTGATGAAGGCGGCCCCCGGGTCAGTCATAACCTGAGCCTAGCCTCCGTTTCGATCGGCCCTGTCATCCGTCGTGCTTGAAATGACTAGTACATGTACATCGCTTCCATACTCATGAAAGAATCTAATACATGTAATGGCGTACCTAATATCTAGCCACCCATTGCAATAACAAAAGCGTGCAACATATACTGAGGACCATATGTTAGACTGGCACATGGGTCATCCTCTTGAAATAAAGTCATTGTTATTATTATTATTATTATTATTATTATTAATATTATTATTATTATATCTTCAAAATGGTTACTGATGAAAATTTATTATGATTTATATTTTTCTTATTTATACTCAAAACATAGGTTATTGGCGCTCGCAAGAACCGCCTTCTAACGGGTCCCTACAGACTGTGTCTTAGAGCAGAAATGAGAAAAATAGTGAATACCCCTGTAAACCCCAGTTTTGTCTATATAACATCGGGTTTAGGGGGTGTCCATTACATGGACTTCTATTAGTTTCTGAATCCTTTGTACATCCATCGATCGCATCCACTTTATCTGCGGATTGCGATTTAATTAGTACTGTGTACCAATATAATCAAATAAATAATTCAGAATCTGAATGCTCAAACGTTTATTCTCCCCCGCCTCAAAGGTAATCTCCAGCAATGAGCAGCATGTTACAACCGGGATAAATGGAGTTTGCTGGGGCTTATGTCTATTGAAAATCAGTATTTTTAAGCACCTGAACAAGTCCGTGAAATGAAGACCCCACTAAACTTCACTTCATATAGAGAAAACTGGTGTTTACGGGGGTATACATTATTTTTCGTATTTATGCTCAAAGACATTGGTTGTGGGTACTCGTTAGAACCGCCTCATTTAGGCGGTTCTAACGAGCACCCACAACCTATGTTTTGATCATTTATAAGAAAAATATCACGGATTTTCATCAGAAAAGTGGCTATTTTGGAGATGTGAAAAAATGCACAATGTCGCACGGGTGTGTTATCGTAAGGTTAGGTCTTTTTTGTTGTTTTACGGGCCTTTCAAGATTATTTCACTCATATCGAGCCGATCGTCAATCACGGGTGGGCGAAAACCGGAGTACCCGGAGAAAAACCACCTGACCTTCCGTTGCAGAACTTGGCGTCTCACATGTGACCCGAGCGAGGCCCGAACCACAGCGGTGAGAAACCTAATGATCAGGTGTCAGCGCTCTTAACCACTAGGCCACGGAGGCCCGTTTATGTTAGGTTGTTTTATGGCATAAGAATCATTATATGCGCGAACCGAACACCAAAGACGGACGAAAACGACAGTACACAAAAATTACCCCAAATTAGACCAGCATAGCATCGTGAAAAGGCGCATTTATAAATCTGACCCTCTTTAGCCTCACTTTTATATTGTAAATAGATCTTACATGAGTGCTCATGTATTATTGAATCTATTAAACGAGTTGAGGAAAAGGAATAAAATGCGAGGCTTTGCCGAGCATTTTATCCCTTTTCCTCAACGAGTTTAATAAATTAAATCATGTATATTAATAATGAAAATATCAAACATTAAGAATGTTCAGTGGGTTTATAATGTATAATATTGGGTGTAAACTTTAGTTTGTAACTAAATGTTTTTTATCAAACGGTTCACTGCATTCAGATAAAGCCAACAGTTACTAAGCTCGCCTGTCGTCGCGTGCATTAATAACGTAACGTCGGTGCTAAAAGTAACGTTCTCAACGTCTTAATGACGTGCGAACGTGCGTGACATAATTTCTGTTTGAAACAGTGGCGATTTTCCCTGAGAAATCTCTATATACTTTCGACTACCATAACGTATTTAAGTTAACGACCTTCATTCCTTCGCATTTTCAACCATCTTTTTTGACATGGCTCTTTCCAAATACTGTTTTCCCACGCCTTTTCACAGCATGCATATCAGCCCAAAACACCAGAAGCTTCCAATTCTAGCCAAACAGACGAAACAAATAGCCTCTGAAATGTTCATTATGAGACGGCGTGCTGCCCATACTAAACAAGTGCGGCCACAATGGCCCCATTCCGAAAATAGAAGAAAGAGAGAAGAACGAGAGAAGAAAGAGAGAAAAGAGAGAGTATGGAGGAAAATTGGGTAGAGAAAAAGAAAAAGTGTCCGAGTGCATGTTTGAGCATAGGGTGACCCCTGACGTCATCAGAAAGATTGTTAATGGCAAAAACTGAGTCTGCTGTACAAAAGATCATGTTCTCGGATGAAATGATCTTTCCTACCCCCATTTCAATCACGATTAAACAACTTACAAAAACTGCTATCTACATGCACTACCAGTTTTTCCGACACCAACATCACTCGCGTTTTTCGAGTCCGTATCACGATCCTTGCTAGCTTTTGGATCCGGCATTTGTTGCGATGTAAGAAAGTAGCCATGTGTAACGCGGGACCAAACATGCGAAATAATGACGTCACGTCTTACACACAGAGCGTAACGTCAGTTTCTTTCGAAAATTGAAGCAAAAAAAAAAGGTACATAATAACCCAGATTTATCATATGACGTCGCGTCTGAGAGTGTAATAGCGCCATGTAATATTTTCGATAATCCACTTGTTGATTAAATATGCAAATTAGCTAGATACATCCCGTAACGTTACATGTACGACGTCCTTTACGACGTCGCGTTTACTAATGGCGGAACATTTTTGTAAACAATCGTGAATAAAATGCGTTTTAAATGTCATATGATAAATAGAATCTTGCATTCGTGCTCGTGTATTATTGAATATAGTAAACTCGTTGAGGAAAAGGGATAAAATGCTCGACAAAGCCTCGCATTTTATCCCTTTTCCTCGTTTAATAAATTCGATAAGTATAACTATAGATTGCATGTGCTCACCAGAAGCGCCTAACTGAGGTATTTCTAACGAGCACCCATAATCTATGTTTACGCAAAGATAAGGAAAATAATAAAAGACCACCGTAAACCGAACTTTTCTCTCTTAAAAGTGAAATTTAGAGGGATTCATAACACGGGCGTGTTAATCAGATGTGTATGCAGTATTTCATCAAATACAATCCCGGAAACCAATTCCGTACACATATTGTACCAAAAATGACGAAGCACTAGATTAACATTGTTAGAATCAGCGTAAGTATTTTTTTCTCTAAATAATAAAAATGGATTCTGTAAAGAATAAAACCTCACCTTTTCCCGATTAAAATTGAATGAAAAACATTTACTCCATAAGCACCGACGGTTGCTGTCTTTTTATCATGTATAAAACGGTCACCCCTGCAGAAACTAAAATGATGTCAAAGAACCTCTTTTTCTGTTCTTAAACTTTTCAACAGTTCACAAAAATTTTAAAGGTTCACAAACTCTTTCCAATGCAGTAGGTTGAACCTTGAAGACTTTTTACTAATTATTTGTTATAAAATATTCACAATTCAGAGCATTCAATTAATGCACAATAAATATATTTATCAACTGAAAGTGAATCAACAGTCTGTATGACAAAATACATCAAATTTATATGAGCCATGTCTCGTGAAAAACCTGTTTACGGGGGTTGGCGACAACGTAAGACACCAACCGGCCTGTTCAATTATTGAGGCTATTAAGGGTCTTGAATTTTTACACATCGATAGAAACTAGGGTGCTGTAAGATCCTAGTCATTACGAAAACAGGCCTATATAATTTTGACCCCCCTTGAACCCCACTTTTATAAAGTAAAACTCTAGGGTTTACGGGGGTAAACCTTATTTTTCATATTTCTGCTCTAAAATATAGATTGTGGGTACTCGTTAGAACCGCCTCGATGAGGCGGTTCTAACGAGTAGCCAAAATCTATATTTTGAGCAGAAATAAGAAAAATATCACAATATTTCATCTTAAAATTTTCCTTTTTTCGGCGGGTAAGTTTACGATGTATTTGTATAGGCAAATATTTTCATGGTGGCAAGCAGCGAACACAAAGGTGCTTAACAGCCTGCGCGGAATGCGCAGGCTGTTCTGCATCTTTGATGTTCGCATATGCTAAAAAAACTGGTTTTATCATGACACGGCTGAGATTTAAAACTTGTATGTACACAGTACATTGACATTGCTTATATTAAATATTACCATGTCTCTGAGTGAAACACCGATCAAACAAAATTTTGTCATTGCTCAAACACGGCGCTTGGTTTCCTATTGTTTACACTATAAACTGACTGAGAGTCATTTTGCCGTCATTAAAGTTTGAGAATTACACTGATTTTACAATAAGTTAACACACCCATGTAGCATAAGACCCTGAAATAAAACTTTGATGACAAATTGTATTTTCCCCTATTTCTCCTTTTTTAACTTTTGTGCTGTTAGACTGTTGCTGCTCGTTGAGCGGGTGGTTCTAATTAAGATGAAAAATTGTGATATTTTTTTTTATTTCTGGTCGTCCAGGCGGTTTTAACGAGTACCCACAATCTACATTATCGCTTTGAGCAGAAACAAAACAAATAAGGTCCAGCCTACCATATATTAAATGGCTTCCAAAGGATAACGCTTTTATAGAACATATAACGTCACTACAGCTGGTATGAAGGGGATTTGTGGCGACTGTAAAATGTCTCCCTGTCCTTCATCATAGCGTAGATTATATTTTGTTGTCCTGTCCATGTTTTGATTTGACTCTTTCAAAACAATGTTTTACTAAGATAAGGTACAGAGCTACGGAAAAGTGGCTCGCTATAATGCTAGCCGTGGGGCTTGCACCCGGAATACCCATTACGAAAACATTTCCGTGAGAAATAATGGCGTCTAACATGGTGTCAGAAATGACAAATATTAGGTAAAAGTGATATAGAGGATCTTACATGAGTGTTAATGTATTATTGAATCTATTAAACGAGTTGAGGAAAAGGGATAAAATGCGAGGCTTTCCCGAGCATTTTATCCCTTTTCCTCAACGAGTTTAATAAATTCAAAAATACATGAGCACGAATACAAGATTCTATTTATCATATGACATTTAAAACGCATTTTATCCACGATTGTTTACAAAAATGTCAATATTCTGCCATTAGTAAACGTGACGTCGTTAAGGACGACGTACATGTAACGTTACGGGACGTATCTAGCTAATTTGCATATTTAATCCACTAGTGGATTATCGAAAATATTACATGGCGTTATTACACTCTCAGACGCGACGTCATATGATAAAAGATCTTTATTATTTCCGCTTTAAACACAGATTGTGGGTGCTCGTTAGAACCGCCTCAATGAGGCGGTTCTAACCAGTACCCGTAATCTATGTTTTTGATAAAAAATAAGGCAGATAATGTACACCCCCAATTTTCTCTATATAAACTGGTGTTTAGGGGGTCTTCGTTTCACAGACTTGTTTTCATAATGCTTTGCCTAACCATTTGCACAAATCTAATCCCCTTAAGTAACGTTTGGTTTTCAAGTGTGATCCGCCAATTCGATTTGAACATATTTTCTTGCACAAATACCTATGCGCATGGCTGTTTGAAGCCATTGTCAAATGGACCGAAAGCCGTGCTCAAACAGCAGAAACCATGTTCAAATCATGAAATTCGCGTGCTGTTTGAACATGAAGACGGGCCTTGCTTTGATTACGTTACGTTGTGCGACGTAACGTTATCGCCGTGAACGTAGCGTTTTAGGGTTACATATATATGATGACGTCAGAGGGTTACTGCATGACAACGTCATTGAAAACAACATTCCGAATGGCCGCCATTTTGGTTTGCCTGTCGCATTTGATTTATATGGAGCTTTTCGGCGTGTTCGTCAAAATTTGCAGTCGGAGTCGTAAGTTATGCAAGAACAACGATCATCCATGGTTATTTCATTGCATTAACATTTGTCGGATCCCACGGAAGATATTTGAACTTTCGGCCTGGCGGCCTCATGTAAACAGCATTCTGAACTGGCAGCCATTTTGGTTTGCCTGTCGCATTTGAAGGGTTTATATGGAATTTTTATGGAGCTTTTGGGCGTTTTCATCAAAATTTGCAGTCGGATTCGTAAGTTATGCAAGAACAACGATCATCAATAGTTATTTCATTGCATTAACATTTGCCGGATCCCTCGGAAGATATTTGAACATTCGGCCTAGCGGCCTCATGTTCAAACAGCTTCCTCGGGACCAGGCGCTAGGCCGAATGTTCAAATATCTTCCGAGGGATCAGGCAAATGTTAATGCATGAAAAACCATGGTTGATCCCTATAATATTGTACTTTCACTATAGGATTGCCCACAAATTATACAACCTTATACAGAGCAGTTTGAACGAGTAGCAAATTACATAGAATTGAAAAAAAAAACAAAAAAAAACGAAAGTACGGAACCCGTGAAGGGACATGATTTTCTTTATTTTATAAGTTGTGCGCACAAGATAATATCTTGTGCGGACAAGATATTATCTTGTGCGGGTGCGGACAAGATATTATCTTGTGCAGACAAGATATTATCTTGTGCAGACAAGATATTATCTTGTCCGCACAAGATATTAAGTTGTGCGAACAAGATATTATCTTGTCTGCACAACATAGGTGGGGACAAGATATTATCTTGTTCGCACAACTTAATATCTTGTGCGCTTAAGATATATATCTTGTCCGCACAAGATATGATAATATGTTGTGCGAACAAGATAATATCTTGTCCGCACAAGCTAATATCTTGTCCGCACAAAATAACATCTTGTACGCACAACTTCCCAAGATCTATGTTGTGCAAACAAGATAATATGTTGTGCGAACAAGATATTATATTGTGCGCGCAAGATAATATGTTGTCCGCACAAGATAAATTATGTTGTTCGCACAAGATAATATCTTGTGCGCACAACATATTATCTTGTCCGCACAAGATAATATCTTGTTCGCACAACTTAATATTTTGTTCGCACAACATATTAAAAAAGAAATTCATGTCCCTTCCCGGGTTCCACACGAAAGGGGAAAAAGCTTTCCTTGTAGTTCTTCAAGTTCGAACTGCTTTAACTGTTGTTTAGGTTATTTGTTTTCCACGTTTTTTTCTCTATTTCTATATTTTATAATTTTGGTCCTTTGGGATCATTGAGTTCATTTAGAATCATTTTGAAAATAGAGTTTTACTTAAGCCGGTACTGGAGGGCGTTGCCGGTGTTGCACATTTCAGTACTGGTCATGACCAGACTCAATAAAACCGAGTCTGCTATTTTCGTTTATTTGGTGTATTCTTTGCTTCCAACGGATCCACCTATTCAGAACTTATTGTACAACTTTCGTTCATCCTTTGCAATGGGACAAGCTTCGTAAAATGGTATAAAAGACAAGTGATTTTCTCCTGTTATTGCATTCTTTATAACACCATGTCATATGCTATATTTCAATTTGTTTTTTTTTTTCATTAACTATAGGGTTTGACCCGCCCCTAGGGACTGAGTTCCTGATGTGGATTCGTCCATCTTTGACAGGTCAGTTATTGCCAAAAGGGTTTTTCACAACTCGTAATCAACATCATCCACAAAGTGGATTAGATGGCTCATTATAACCCTGCTCATCAGAATTTATCCTATTTGGATATGCACATATACTGGTAGACCTCTTACATTACGATAACTCACCCGTACGATATAGTGCATTTTTCACATCTCCAAAATGGCTACTTTTCTGATGAAAATCCTTGATATTTTTCTTATAAATGCTCATAACATAGGTTGTGTGTGCTCGTTGGAACCGCCTCATCGAGGCGGTTCTAACGAGTACCCACAACCTATGTCTTGGAGCAGAAATAAGAAAAATAATGAATACCCCCGGTAACCCCAGTTTTCTCTATATAAAGTGGGGTATAGGGGGGTCTTCATTTCACGGACTTGTTCACGTGATGGTTTTCTTTTGTTTCAGCATTTCAGTTATTCCGTTATGTCGAGTCCTCATCGTTGTCTCACCCCTGAATTCGTTTATTTTTTTTTTATTTTCTCAGAGAAGTTGAACTGTAGTTTGAAAACCTTTACGCGGACCACAACCGGAGCAAGGCCGAGGAATGTGGTCGTATAAAATAGATTTAACCGTCCCAGTCCCACCACGTTTACTAACCATTCCAAGGCGCTGCTCATGTATTTCTTTGATGTGGGTTTTAACATCCCCGTCAACACGATTTAAGTCATTTTGGACACGGTACTTCCAATTTTGTTGGACATTTACCCACTATTGACATGAAATGAAACCAATATGGTTTATAAGCTCGGACGGTCCGACTCACACCGCTTTGCCTGGACAGGCTCAGCTCCTCTAAACGGTTTACCAGTACTCGTGTGCGGTTGGTGTCAGCTCTGCGCATGGAAGCATAAGGCAACCCATCTATGTCTTCAAGCCACGATGAGCTGGAGATTGGGGGTGGGGCTGTATGTAGTGGTTTATTATTGTCATTATCTTTGCATGTAGGTACTGGTAATATCTTTTAATTTTTCATAGCCGTTTTGTCAATTTTGTGGGGAAAAACTGTTCTTTTGGCTTTCTGCTCGTGTCATCACGAAAATACGCCTAAATAATTTCGATTCCGCTTTAAACTCCACTTATATAAAGTAAGGCTGGGGTTTACCAGTGGTAAACCTTAGTTTTCTTATTGCTGCTGTAAAATATAGATTGTGGGTACTCGTTAGAACCGCCTCGGTGAGGCGGTTCTGCGGTTCTAACGTGTACCCGCAATCTATATTTTGTGAAGAAATAAGGAAAATATTACAGTTTCGTCTGAAAATTGTTTTTTTCTTCGGCGGTAAAATTTACAATGTATTTGTATAGGCGTGTTTTCGTCGTGTTTTATTACGTTGCCGTTGCTTGATGTGTGTGCTTCTTTCCCTTTGGTGTCCTTGGTGGAAGGGTTAAGGTAATTGTATCGATTTGCTTCTTTGTACAGTGTGGATTATGTTTTTAGTCCTTCAGGATCATTGATTGCATTGTGAAATTTTGAAAATAATGTGTGTATGTTACTTTAAGAAGGCTGTGAATGTCCATAAAAAGTAAAACCTGAAAACCTCACTTTTTGCAACACAGTGGTGTTTGTGGATATAAATAGCATTGCCCTGTAGAAGCTTTTTGATTATTGACCACAAACGTTAACGTACATATTACTTTGGTTTTAAACTGATAAAGGAAAAGAAAAAAAAAAGTAAAAAATATTTTTATTTTTAGCATGATTTTGTCTCTAACAAGTAATATTTTACAGTTTGATCGTGTCTGTTATTTTCTAATCTAATTTACTAACACAATGTAAACAAGAAGGCAGATAAGGGGACAGCCATATCCCTCACCTCAGGGGCAAAAGAGATATAGAGCCGACACGAAATTCAAGGCTCAGACTTGTCTCTTTCAATTGTGACCTTTAACCAGCATCGTTCTGCACATCATCTCCATTTGGACAACATTTGACTAACGTTTAATGAATATCTTTCCAGGGGTAGAAGAAACAACGGGCGGACACGAAATTCGAGGCTCAAACTCGTGACCTTGAATTGTAACCTTGATCCTGAGTTTGCTTTGTTGAGTGACAGGTTCTGCACATCATGTCACTGTCGCCAAAACTTAACCAAAGTTTAATGAAAATCCTTTCAGGGGTAAAGTAGATATTGAACGGACAAAAAATTCAAGGCTCAAAGTCGACACCTTCAATTGTGACCTTGATCTGGAGTCTACATGGTTGAGTGGTGGGTTCTATACATCAGCTCACTAAGGCCAACATTTGATCAAAGCTTAATGAAAAAAGAGATAGGGAAGGGACACAAAATGCAAGGCTCAAAGTCGTGACCTTCACTTGTGACATTGACATTGAGTCAGCATGATTAGTTATAGGTTATGCGCATCAGCTCACTAAAGCGAATATTTGACCAAACTTTAATGCTATTTTTCCAGGGGTATAAGAGATATAGAGGACACGAAATTCAAGGCTCGAACTCTTAACATTCAGTTGTGACCTTGACCTTGAGTCTGCATTGTTTAGATATAGGTTCTGCACACCAGTTCACTTTGGCAAATATTTGAACGAAGTTAATGAAAATCCTTCCAATCGTAAGAGATATAGAGCAGACACAAAATTCGAGGCTTAAATTCGTGACATTCAATCGTGAGCTTGTTCTTGAGTCTGCGTGGTTGAGTGATGGGTTCTGCACACCCTCTTTCTAAGGCCAACATGTGACCAACGTTTATTGGAGGCTAGTAGACAGGCCACCCTCCCTATAGAAAGAAAAAAATGTGTCTTTAAGGTATAAGTACCTGGAATAATTTCAGTTAGAATTCTAAAACATAATGAAATATACAATGGTTTCTTGAATTCTTGTCATGTGTAAGGGAAAGAAAGACTTTTACGGTTTTTTTATAATGAGTAGTTTCCTGAATAAGCGACAACATGCTTGTCAAGTGCAATACCGAAACTCTGTGAAAGCCAATGTTTCCTTTTCTTTTGTTTATTCAGGCCTTAAAACTGAAGGTGGAACCCTCAAGTTTGTAGTACATACCGGTTATGGCTACTGAAACATCTTTTATGACTCATTCTAACACAGCGCGCCTATATAGGCAATGGAAAACAACTGTGTTTTATTCTACAACAAATCACGGCTAGGAAGAGCGTGACAAGTGACGTCATTAAAATCTGCCAATTGATGACGTCACTAGTCGATTTCCTTGACGTTAGACGGTGTAACGTCATTTTCTCGCATCGAAAACGTTAGAAAAGGATGTAAATGCATGTGTTTCAGTCGTTAACTTTAGCGGGATTTCTTCTAACAATGGCGAAAAGTTGTGAGATTTTGAAGGAAACAACAACATTATTGCCGATTTTTAGCGTGTAAGAATCGAAATAGATCAGCTCTAGTCTGTGATTTATTGAGTAATAAATCACAGTTTGTCGGTCAGTTGTAAGTAGACAAATCACGCGCGCTACGCGCTCGTGATTTGTCTACTTTACAACTGACCTCCAAACTGTGATTTATTACTCAACAAATCACAGTTAGAGCTGATCTATTTCTTAAATAACTTTGCATAGCTATAAGCTATTAATCGTTCACAAATTGTGTTTTCGGATAAAGGGTATTGAACAATTATCACATTTACAATTGTTTTTAATTTTGTTAAGGTCATTACGAAAACACGCTATACATATCCAAACAGTAATGCTCCCAATAAAAAAGCCTGCAACAAAATGCTCTTTTCTTTGCTTAAACACTCTAAGCACGACTCTAGCGAGGTCTCAGTCTTGAAAAAGGATGGAGTCATCCACAATGACAGCAAGGACTGCGCAAATATCTTTAACGGCCAAGCCCCAAGTCACCCCTCTCTTTAGGTGCACTCTGTAAAATAAAATTACAAGGCTTGCTAGACTTTGGACATAACCTGCTTTATCATATGACGTCGCGTCTGAGAGTGTAATAACGCCATGCATTATTTTCGATAATCCACTAGTGGATTAAATATGCAAATTAGCTAGATACTTCCCGTATCGTTACATGTACAACGTCCTTAACGACGTTGCATTTACTAATGGCGGAATATTTATATTTTTGTAAACAATCGCGAATAAAAATGCGTTTTAAGTGTCACATGATAAATAGAATCTTGCATTCGTGCTCATGTATTATTGAATTTATTAAACTCGTTGAGGAAAAGGGATAAAATGCTCGGCAAAGCCTCGCATTTTATCCCTTTTCCTCAACTCGTTTAATAAATTCAATAATACATGAACACTCATGTAAGATCCTCTATTTACACTGGTAGCCCCCACTCCCCAATGCTGGATATAGAGATCGCAGACAAAGGAATTGAAAAGCTCTTGCTGAAACTTAACCCATACAAAGCATCGGGCCCAGACCAGATTAAGCCTATAGTACTGAAAAATCTCCATGCTAAACCAGCCCCTACACTGAAAATTATCTTTCAGAGATCTCTCGAGACAGGCAAACTCCCCTCCATTTGGAAACAAGCCAGCGTAACCACAATATTTAAGAATGGTGAGAAGCTTAAGCCGATATCCCACGCTTGTATGCTATGCAAAACCTTAGAAGACATAGTTGCCTCATCAATTGTCAAGTATTTCGATCAACAACATATTCTTTGAGCTACAGCATGGATTCCGGGAGAAAAGGTCTTGTAAGACACAACTGATAATGCTGGTAGATGAACTTCTAAAGGGGATGGAATCTGGCAAACAAACTGACCTTATTCTTTTAGATTTCAGTAAGGCATTTGATAAGGTCGCTCATGAGAAATTGTTTCTTAAACTGCATCATTATGGAATAAGGAGAGGGACACTCAAATGGATAAAATCGTTTTCGGATGACAGGTCTCAAAACGTTATTTCAAATGTGCCCCAGGGATCAGTCCTAGGACCCATATTGTTTTTAGCTTACATAAATGACGGACCTGAACTGGTCAAATCTAACGTTCGATTATTTGCAGACGATACAGCTCTCTATCTCACATTCTCAAAATCTGCTACACTAGCTCTACTTCAGGAAGACCTTCGGCATCTCGAGCCCTGGGAAAAGGCCTGGGACATGGAATTCAATCCATCAAAATGCCAGGTCATACACATCACTAGGTCACGGTAACCTGCTAAAAATCAGTACCACCTGCATGGGGTCCTCCTAGGAGTTGATATTTCAGAAAATCTCTCCTGGAACACCCATATATCAAGAATTTCTAAGAAAGCAAACCAAACACTTGGATTTCTAAAGCGAAATATTAAGATACACAATGAGGACCTCAAGGCAACAGCATACAAAACAGTCGTACGTCCACAGCTAGAATACGCCTCTAGTGCGTGCTATCCATTTACAGACACTGCCATTCAGCAAGTCGAAAAAGTCCAACGCCACGCAGCAAGGTGGGTCAAAAGAGACTACAACAGAACCTCAAGTGTGACTGCCATGCTGCAGTCACTCCAGTGGAGAAGTATTGACCAATGCCGCATAGATAATCGACTTTCTCTGATGTACAAAATCACACATGACCTTGTTGCTATTCCCAGAGACCTGTACCTCACAGCCCTGCAAGGACAATCTTGAACCTCACACCCAATGGCTTACAGACAGATCTCTACCCCTACAGATTATTATAAATATTCTTATTTCCCCCGCACTATTGTACACTGGAATTCCCTCCCTACAGCAGTAGTCTTGCTGCCCAACATTGATGAGTTCAATAGGGCAGTCAGCCAGATCTAACACTGCTGCTCACCTTAACCATCAACCGCCTTGCTTTTAATCTCGTTACAAGACCTTTTAACTTTCACGCTTTTAACTTTCCCTTAATTTTCACCACCTGCCTTTTCTTAGCCCGACTTTGCACTCACATGCTACAAGTCCCAACAATGGGTTAAGCATTATTGGAAGATAGATAGAACCCCAGTTTTACTATATATAAAAGTGGGGTTCAAGGGGGGTCAAAATTATATAGGCGTGCTTTCGTGATGTTACGACTCTTTCAAGATTATTTCACTTATTTCGAGTCGGTCGTTGATCAGAGGTGGGCGAAAACCGAAGTACCCGGAGATAAACACATACTGAACAAAAATGATTTAAAGTTTCCGGTCAAAGTTTTACCGACCATTAACAAGAGGGCCATGATGGCCCTGGATCGCTCACCTGATCCAAAGGGTAACAAGTGGGCCCCTGGGATAGCCATCATTAGCCCCGGCTATACTTTGAATAATCTTGGTAGTGGTCTAAAAGGTGTAGCTTCATACCAAATATCAAAGACCGGAGACTTCTTGATTCAGACAAGAAGATTTTTAAAGGTTTTCCTTATATCAGTCTATATAAAACTTGAGGTCACCGGGGAGGGGGGGGGGATTTTTGGCCCTAGGGCTATAATTTGAACAAAAGACGAAGTTTCATACTAAATATCAAAGACCTTGGCCTTCTGCTTTCAGACAAGAATATTTTCAAAGGTTTTCATTGCCTTGACTTCTATTTCCTTCATATAAGTCTATGTAAAACAAGTGGGCCCCGGGTTGGGCCCATTTTTGGCCCCAGGGTTATAATTTGAACTATTTTGGTAGAGGTCCACTACATGAAGCATCATGCCAAATATTAAAGACATTGACCTTCTGGTTTCAGACAAGAATATTTTCAATGTTTTTCCCTATATAAGTCTTTATAAAACCAGTGGGCACCGGGGTGGGCCCATTTTTGGCCCCACGGCTATAATTTTAAAATCTTGGTAGAGGTATTTTAGACAAAGCTTCATACCAAATATCAAACACCTGAGCCTTCTGATTTCAGGCAAGAAGATTTTTAAAGGTTTTTCCTTTATAATGTTCTATAAAAGGGTTATCCTTTGGAAGCAAGGAATACACCACAGAACCAAAAAATATGGAGTGTACATGTTTTCTGGGCCAGACTAGCTAGTTTCGGCCAATTAGGCCTCATCAGTGACCGACCCTCAGATATTTCCAAAATTCCACTATGGAATCAATGATCCAAAAGGACAAGAAAATATAATCTACACTATGATGTAGGGCAGGGAGACGTTTTACCGCCGCAAGTCTATGTCAAACCAGTGGGTCCCAGGGCAGAGCCATTTTTGGTCCCATGGCTATAATTTGATCAATCTTGGTTGAGGTCCACTGGAAAAAGATTCATATCAGATATGAACTGAGCCTTCTGGTTTCAGATAAGAAGATTTACATAGATTTCCCCATATAAGTCAATGTAAAACCAAAGGGCCCCATGGCGGGAGCTTTTTTGATCCTAGGGCTATTATCTGAAGATCTTGATAGAGTTCCATAAGATGAAGCTTCACACCAAATATCAAAAACCTGGGCCTTGCGGTTTCAGAGAAGAAGATTTTTTTTTTAAATTTCCCTATATTAGTCAGTGTAAAACCAAAGGGCCAAAGGGCAGGGGCATTTTTGGCCCTAGGGCTATAATTGGAACAATTTTGATAGAGTTCCAGTAGATGAAGCATCATACCAAATATTAAAGACCTGGGCCTTCTGGTTTCAGACAAGATTATTTTCAACGGTGTTTTCTATATTAGTCTATGTAAAACCAAAAGGCCACGGGGCAGGGGCATTTTTAGCCCAAGGGCTATTTGAACAGTCTTGGTAGAGGTCCACTAGATGAAGCTCACACCAAATATCAAAGACCTGGACCTTGCGGTTTCGGAGAAGAGGGTTTTTACAGATTTTCCCTGTATGAGCCAATTTAAAACCAAAGGGCCCGCAGGTGGGGGAATTTTTCGCCCTAGGCCTATAATTTGAACAATCTTGATACAGGTTCACTAGACGAAGCTTCATGCCAAATATCACAGACCTGGGCCCTGTAGTTTCAGAGAAGAAGATTTTTTAAATATTTTCACAATATAAAGCCTATGAAAAACAAAAGGGCCCCGGGGCGGAGGCATTTTTGGCCTTAGGGCTATAACTTGAACAATCTTTATAGAGGTCCACTAGATGAAGCTTCGTACCAAATATCAAAGACCTGGACCTTGCGGTTTCAGAGAAGAAGAGTTTTAAAGATTTGCCTATATAAGTCTATGTAAAACCAAAGGGCCACAGGGCAGGGGTATTTTTGGCCCCAGGGCTGCAATTTGAACAATCTTGGTAGAGGTCCACTAGATGAAGCCCTCTTACCAAATATCAAAGACCTGGGCCGTGCGGTTTCAGAGAAGAAGACTTTTAAAGATTTTCCCTATATAAGTCAATGTAAAACTAAAGGGCCACGGGGCGGGGGCATTTTTTGCCCCAGGCTATAATTTGAACAATCTTGGTAGAGGTCCACTAGATGAAGTTTCAAACCAAATATCAAAGATATGGGCCTTGTTGTTTCAGAGGAGAAGATTGTTTGATTATATTTTCCCTGTATAAGCCTATTTAAAACCAAAGGGCCCCAGGACGTGGGCATTTTTGGCCCCAGGGCTATAATTTGAATAATCTTGGTAGAGGTCCACTAGATAAAGCTTCACACCAAATATGAAAGACCTAGGTCATGCGGTTTCAGAGAAGAAGATTTTCTTTAAGTTTTCAGTAAAAAAAAGCTATTTTTTGCTCCTGTGACCCAGATGTGCAACGGACCAGAACCATTTGAACAACTTTGAAAGGGGACCCGATCAGTGGTTTAGGAAGAGATTTCGTTTGAAGACGTTTGAAATTGTGTTTTTGAAACACTATGCCTCCCAGCCATATGCTTGTCCCTAAAAGGGACAATAAACAGTACATCATGATCATTTGCATTAAAAAAAAACCTGTCAAATATTAGCAGATTTTAAACGAAAGTTATTCAGATCATCTATGCCTTAGTAGCAAACAGACTGCCAAATATCATGAGCCTAGCTCAAGCGGTTCTCCAGCTACTTTGCTCACAAGGTTTCCCCATAGCCACAATGCGTAAGTCCGAACAAGGGCATAACTCCATTAAATAGTTTTGGAATTTCATCAAAAGTTAATCAGGTCATCTATACCTTAGACCAAAACTATCTACTAACTATCATGAGCCTAGCTGAAGCAGTTCTCCAGATATTTTGCTCACAAGGTTTCCTCATTGTCACAATGCATAAGTCCGAAAAGGGGCGTTTCTCCATTAAATATTTTCGGAATATCATCAAAAGTTAATCAGGTCATCTACACATTAGACCCAAACGCTCTACTAAATATTATGAGCCTAGCTCAAGCGGTTCTTCAGATATTTTGTTCACAAGGTTTCCCTATAGCCGCAATGCATAAGTCCGAAAAGGGGCGTCACTCCGTTAAATATTCTTGGAATTTCGTCAAAAGTTAATCAGGTCATCTACTTCTTAGACCCAAACTGTTTACAAAGTAGCATGAGCCTAGCTCAAGTGGTTCTCCAGATAGCTTGCTCACAAGGTTTTCCCATAGCCACATTGCACAAGTCCGAAAAGGGGCGTAACTCTGCAAAGACAAGTCCGGCGAAAAAAATACGTGTCTGCTTATTTTTCATGCACATTCCATATATGAAATTTCGAGATCCTAGCTCAAACCATTCTTGAGTTTCCTAGGGGGTTAAAGCGTTACGGACAGACAGACAGACGGATCGACGGACAAGGCAGAACCAATATGCCCCATCAACTTCTTCGAAGATGGGGGGGGGGGGGGAGTTTACGCGCGCACACTAGCACGCACGAACGACGGACAAAAAGCGATCCCAAAAGCTTACCCCGTCACTACGTGACAGGTGAGCTAAAAACGGTACTTCTGTGGATTTTTTTTGTCATAATTACCGTTCGTTGTCTTTGCATGTATTTCCTGGTATTATAGTTTTATTTCGGATAGCTGTTTGTCATTGTTTGGAAAGAAACTGTTTTCCGACATTCTGCTTGTTGTTTAATGATTGTGGTGCCGTTGCTTAAAATGCTTCGGTGTCTTAGCCGGAAGGTTCTAGGTAATTCAGTGATTCCTTTTCACTGCCTGCCTCACTTTCTATTTTCACATTCAAAAACTGTAAATGCAAATCCATTGATAAAATTCGATAAAAATGCCGCAAAGGAGAAAAATGACAGAATGCCTAAGCGACCAGTATTTTCGAATTTGATATTTACAAATGCAATCATCATATGGACATGATCTAAGAATGACATAACCTGTGAAAATATAATGTATTACAGGTTTATAGCTGGCTTGAGAAACAAACGGTGGTTTGAAATCAAGCTGAGACCTCAATGCATTTTCCCTTGTTTGAAATGATACTGTAACAATGCAATAACTATCGAGTCAATGGGTACGACTGAAATGACTGGATGATTGCGCTGTGTCTACATGATAGGTTCCATTGTATTTTATACCTTCATCAAGAAAACACACCTATATACCGATATAATTTTGACCCCCTTCAGCCTCACTTATATATAGTAAAGCTGGGGTTTAAATGGGTTATCTTTAATTTTCTTATTTCTGCTCTAACATATAGATTCTGGGTACTCTTAGAAGCGCCTCGATGAAGCGGTTCTAACGAGTACTCACAATCTATATCTTAGAGCATAAATAAGAAAAATATCACAGTTTTTCTTCTTAAAGTTTTCCATTTTTCTGTGGTAAAGTTTATAATGTATTTGTAGAGCCGTCTTTTCGTAATGGTTTCAATTGATAAAAGGTATGAAAAATGGAAGAGAAGGCAATAATCCGGAACCGATGCAATTACCTTAACCCTTCCTCCCAAAACATTTCGAAAACACGGCTATACAAATACATTGTCAATTTTACCGCCGTAAAAATGAAAAGATTAAGATGAAAAATTGTGATATTTTTCTTATTTCTGCTAAAAATATAGATTGTAGGTACAGGTTAGAACCGCCTCATCAAGGTGGTTCTAATGAGTAATCACAATCTATATTTTAGAGCAGAAATAAGAAAAATAAGGTTTAACCCTGTAAAGCCCAGTCATGTTTAAAGGCATGTTCTTGCATAAATATCTATGCGCATGGCTGTTTGAAGCCATTGTCAAATGGACCGAAAGCTGTGCTCAAACAGCAAAAACCCTGTTCAAATCATGAAATTCGCGTGCTGTTTGAACATGGAGTTTGAGCTTTTGATATCACAAGACGGACCTTGCTTTGTTTACGTTACGTTGAGCGACGTAACGTCATCGCCCTGAACGTAGCGTTTTAGGGTTCTATGATGACGTAACTGCATGACAACGTCATTGTAAACAACATTCTGAACTGGCCGCCATTTTGGTTTGCCTGGCGCATTTGAAGAGTTTATATGGAATTTATATGGAGCTGTTGGGCGTTTTCGTCAAAATTTGCTGTCGGATTCGTAAGTTATGCAAGAACAGAGATCATCCATGGTTATTTCATTGCATTAACATTTGCCGGATCCCTCGGAAGATATTTGAACATTCGGCCTAGCGGCCTCATGTTCAAACAGCTTCCTCGGGATCCGGCGAATGTTAATGCATGAAAAACCATGGCTGATCCCTATATTTGCGTGATGCACCAAAGGAAGCTACGGCGTTACAACGCAACCATAACAAGTAGAAAGCCAGAAAGATAGTCACTCTCCTAAAATGGCAAACATTACGAAAACATTCCTTTACAAATACATAGTAAATTTTACCGCTGGAAAAATGCAAATTTTAAGACGAAAAATTGGGATATTTTTCTTATTTCTGCTCAAAATATAGATTGTGGGTACTCGTTAGAACCGCTTTATTGAGGCGGTTCTAACGAGTACCCATAATTTATAATTTAGAGCAGAAATAAGAAAAATATTTTTCTTATTTCTGCTCAAAATATAGATTGTGGGTATTCGTTAGAACCGCCTTATCGAGGCGGTTCTAACGAGTACCAATAATTTATAATTTAGAGAGGGGGAATGCTGAGACTAGGAAGTGTGTGGTCATGGAAATTTGAGCTCTCATAAATTTAATTTCTTTTGTGGATTATCAGAAGGATAATGTGATGAAAATTATACGGATTTGAAGATCTTGTTTTCCAGTTTCAGAATATGATAATTATTATGAAAAAATATAATTTATAAGAGAGAAAATACTTTAAAAATAAACAACAGTGCACAAAATATTTTTAAATTGTTTTTATTGAACAAAGGCCCCTCTGTGGATCAACTTCCTGACATTCCAATTCATAGGGGACATCAAACAGTTTAACTGCAGAACCATACAGTGTAAATTACCTTAGGAGGTTCATCAATCTGAATTCTAATTGTGTGGAACCAATATGTTTCCTGCAGCATGAAAGGCTGCCTTGTATTACAGCATCTCTGATAATGGAGTAATGGCTGACTTTTGTTAAGTGGTCAGGATTACTTTAAAGCCATCAATTTATTACAAGAATGGAAGATTCTTTGATCTCAGCTGCTTCTAGTGTTAGAAATAGTATGGTTATTTCTGACAGCCTAACTGCAATGGAGGACTTTTCTGGGGTTGCTGCTGGTGACCTGGAGTCTGGTGACCACCCCTATGACCCTTTCCAGGGAATATTCTACCATATGATGCCACTACAGGACACTACAACCATCCTTTTTTATCACAAGACCCTATACAATAACATTCTAACTGTGTTAAGAAATGAGTTTAGATTTCCATCTGATGAGTCAAAGAATTCCAGTTGAGAACTTATGTGGGTAAGAGCAGATGTTTTCTGAATATAGATAGGAGTGTCATGTCAATCTGTGTCAGTGGACCTGGACATATTATGTGGAAAGAAAAAACTTTCAAAAAGCTGGCGGAAAATTTATTCAGAACCTTTGTTCAGGACACCAACACAATATTAAACACAACCATGGTAAATGAGACCATATCCACCAGCCAGAACACAACACAGAATCCGGAAGATAATGAGGTAATTAATGAAACAATTGAAACTCAACCCCCAGCTGAGCCTGTAGCACAGCAACCAGAACAGCTGATGGACATCACTCACCCACATGACTCACCAGTCATTAGACAGATTCTGAACATGATCACAGCTCTGCAGAGATAGATCACAGACCTTACCAGGCAAATAAATGACCTGCATCAGCAAAGTGACAACCAGTCCTTATACAGAACTGTCGACCAAACAAATGCCGGTTCTCTCCTTCTACCCCAGTCGACTGTTGAAGAAGCACCAAAGGCAGAAGTACTTCAAGAAATGCCACAGGAGGATGTCTCTATAACAAAGACGACGACATGACTAGAACTCCAAATAGACTAGCCAGCCTACTCTCAAGTCCAGCTACTGCGATGCCAGATCGGCAATCAAGACAATATAGTGATGTTGTCCGAAGAACATCAACACCTCGAAATCCTACAGATAAAACACCTCAAATACCACATCTAGCTCAGAGACAGTCTATACAGCCAAATACCAGCCCTAGACCAGCGCCAAGAACAAAACAGAACAACCACCCCCAACAAATTCTACTTATTGGAGATTCCCTGATTTCTAAGGTCAACCCCAATGGACTGACACCAAACTTGATCAAAAATGGGATTCCAGGGGGAAACATCAATAGAATCACCACTCAAGTTAAAGTCTATGACTTAAATGACTTAAAAAAATTATCTCAAGTCATCATGTATGTAGGTGGAAACGATGCTTCAGCTGGTCTAGACCCTGAATATTTTGAAGAAATGTATGATCAGTTGATTGTATACATAAAGAAAGTAAACAACAAAGGTGAGATAATTCTGTGCAACTGTTGCCCCAGGGGTGACATAAGTACAACAGAAATAAACGACATAATTAGTTCCCTTGCTGATCACCATGGTGTACGGCTTATTGATCAACACAAAGCTTTCCACGACAGGCATGGAAACATAATACCAGGGTATTATGGGACAGACTGCATACACCCTTCCCACTAAGGTGTACGGCGCTTACTAGGAACTATAACCAAAGAAGTCACCATAGTAAGTGATTTTTCAAGGTGCACATTTGGTCGTCGCCAGGGTAATAGATCCCAGCAGCAACCGCAACGCCAGCAACGACAACGACACCTGTCTGGACCCCGCCCTGGTAGTAGACAAAATGTACAGGTCAGGTCGCGTAATTATCAAGACACTCAGCGTGATTCAATTAATTTGTGTTATAAATGTGGTGAAAGCAACCACGAAACCAAAGACTGTAAACATAAACAGCAGTTACGATGTTTTCACTGTAATTTCCTTGGACACAAATCTGGACGCTGTCTTCAGGTGACATAGGAACTCGGCAAATATGCCTCAAATATTTTCACAGAGACTTGCTCTCATTTCTCAGATATAAGTCAGGATCAATATTTACAATTATCAAATAAGTATTCATATCTTAGTTCAATCTGTGCTGATTGTGAATTTAGTAAATGTATATGTAGCAAAAACACTTCTGGTCCCCCCAGGGCTGGATACAATGATGGTAATCTTATTACAGGTACCACAAATATTGCTTATTCAGAGACAGTTAATATGGTAACATTAGCCTACACAAATGATACTAATTTAATTATTGATACATCCATGAGGCCCTCCCAGGTAGAACCTGATAACACAGATTTGTCTGTGTCCAGCAATGATACTTGTATTAATAATGCTTGTTTTTCAGGTGCTGATGTTTCTGTAACTAATCAGACCCCTAGTGAGAAAGACTCTCATTTTCATTGCTCTGATAGCTCTTTATCTCCAGGTAGTGACCAAGGGTCTTCTGTGTCTTGCACTCAGGTGTCTCATAACAGGTCCATCTCATTGCATAATGTATCAGATACATCAAATGAGTCCCATCAAAAAAACCTGCTGGACCTAGGTTTAAAACGTAAAGGATTCCAAATGGGTCATATCAATATTCAATGTGTCAGCAATAAAATTGACCAAGTACGTCTATTACTTGGGTCTGAAAGAAACCAAATTCATGTGCTAGGCTTGAGTGAGACAAAACTAAATGACATTCACCCAGATTCAGCCTTTGAAATTTATGGTTTCCAAAAGCCCTTTAGGAAGGACAGAATAATAAACACAGGTGATGGCATTTGCACAAAGAGAAGAAGTGATCTAGAACACGACAGCCTTGAATGTATTTGGCTCGAAATTAGACCAGTTAAAAGTAGGTCATTCTTAATAGGTAATATTTACAGACCCCCAAACTCTACTGTTGAGTGGAATGCAATTTTTGAGGAATGCATTGAAAATGTTTTAAAGGAAAACAAAGAAATCTACCTACTGGGTGATATCAATAGGGACCTTTTAAACAACCAAATTAAAAACGCCTGGACTGAATATATGGAGCCTTTTGGTTTAACACAATTAGTCTCTGAGGCAACAAGAATAACAAATGATTCCAGAACTCTGATAGACCATATTTATTCAAACTGTCCAGAAAATGTAAATTCCTTAATTGTACCCAAGGTACTTAGTGATCATTTCCCGATATTTCTCACACGAAAAATGCATGTGCAGCCTCCTAAAACAAACCACTTCACAATATCTTATCGAAGTTTTAAAAATTTTAATGAAGCCCAGTATATTGAAGATCTGCAATCTGTTTCATGGGATACCATTAAACTCTTTGATGATACAGAAGATGTAATGGAAGCATGGTTGGATCTCTTCCTACAGATAGTTGACAAACATGTCCCATTAAAACAACACAGGGTTAAACACAAAAATCAACCTCAGCGGATGTCTCCAGAAATTATTGATGCAATGAAATGCAGAGATCGGCATAAGTCTGTAGGCAATGAAGAGGAATATAAACTCTGGAGAAATAAAGTAACTAAACTTATTAACACTGCTAAAAAAGTTCAGTATCAAACCTTCATTGACGAAAATAAAGTAAGGCCAGGTAGCATTTATAAAATATTTAAAGAAGTAGGAGCAGGTAAAGGGCTACAGCGACAATCCACCATAGGTTCAGTGCTAGTCGGTGATGAACTCATAGAAGACTCAACTAATGTGGCAAATCACTTTAACGATTTTTTCGTTAACATTGCAGCAAACCTAAAAGAACCTATGACAGCTACAAACCATGACAAAATGAAACAGTTTTGTCAAAGGAAGCTCCCAAAAGATAGAAAATTTGCGATTCCATTAGAATCAAAAGAAAAGATTCGGAAATTTCTCATGAACATTTACATCAGACATGATTGGACCACGCCTGCTCAAATCTTCTGCAAAATATATTGCTGATGAAATAACTTTTATTTGCAACCACAGCATAACTAACTCTGTTTTTCCAAGTAAATGGAACAAAGCCAAAGTAACCCCCCCCCCCTTTATAAAAGTGGTCTCCACGAGGAAGTTAATAATTATCGTCCAATATCAATTCTTCCTGTCCTATCGAAAGTTCTTGAAAAACATGTCCATGAGAGTCTCTTTGATTTTCTACTCGAGCACAATTTATTGCATAAAACGCAATCAGGCTTTCGAAAGCAGGATTCATGTGAAACTGCACTTATAAATATGATTGATTCATGGCTTAATGCTATTGACATTGGTAAACTGGTTGGTATTGTCTTAGTTGATTTTAGGAAAGCTTTCGATCTTGTAGATCACCAAATATTATTGAATAAACTTAAAATATATGGTATGAATGATGCAGCTCTCCTGTGGTTCAGTGATTACTTTAATGACAGAAAACAGCAAGTGGTAATCAATTACAATAAGTCAGATTATAAGCCAATCTCATGTGGGGTCCCCCACGGCTCCATATTAGGGCCACTTTTATTTTTGCTTTTTATTAATGATTTACCTTTATACACCAGTACTGTTTATACTGATCTTTATGCAGATGACACAACATTATATGACCTACAGGGTTCCATGGAACAGATAGGTTGTTCTGCACTGGACAATCTGCATGTATGGTGCAGAAGCAATGGTATGATCCTGAATTCATCAAAAACTAAAGTTATGGTTGTAACCAAAAAACAGGAAACGCCAAACACTTAATAGAGATAACCTTGATCTCAAGTATAATGAAGAATCCCTTAACATGATTTCAAATGACAAAATATTAGGTGTATTTGTTGATAATAATCTGTCTTGGACAGATCATATCAAATATCTAACTAAACAAAATTACTTCAAGCATTTGGCTTCTCTCAAAAATAAAAAAAATCTTATCCCAGGATCACAGAGTTCAATTTTACAAGCCTTACATACAGCCTTATATTGACTTTTGTAATGTTGTGTGGGGAAGTTCGTCCGAATCCAATAAACTTAAAATATACAAGTTACAAAAACGTGCATGCAAGGCGATCCTTGATTACAATGTGAATGACATTAACGAAGCTATGAATTCCTTAAAGATTCTGTCCATAAATGATCGACTCTATTTAAGAAAAGCAAAATTTATGTTCAAGGTCTACAACAAAACAGCCCCAGCTTACATCACTGAAAACTTTACTTTACGAAGTAACATCAATACCAGTGTTCACCTACGATCATCTTCTGCTGCGTGTTTTGTCCCACCTAAGCCTAGGACTGAATATTTCAAACACAGTATGAGATACTCTGGCTGTCTGGTATGGAACAGCCTGCCTGAGGATGTTAAAAAATCACGGTCCTTAGATTCGTTTCATAACAGATGTTTGAGATGGCTTGTTAATTGAGACAAGTCCCCAACATATGAATGTTTTTGCGATTTGTTCCCACTCCCCCCACCCTTTTTTCCATTTACCGGTACCCATTTTGTACAAACTGGGATTTTCCTCTATAGCAGGAGTCCTTTTCAAGCATTTAAGGGTAACAGATTATGTTATTTCTAAAATTTTATTTTTTGAAACAACCAAACTTTTTGCAAACAGTGTAATAAATGTTCTATAAAAGGGTTATCCTTTGGAAGCAAGGAATACCCCACAGAACAAAAAATATGGAGTGTACATGGAGTGTAAGCCTGAATTAGACACTGCCTTCTGCAGTGTCTGATCTGGACCCACACTGTTTGCTGGTATTCCATTTTGCGGTTTCTGACTCAAAGTGTGTTAAAGCATATATATGATGCTCTGTATTTCCAGCCCCACAGTAAACATCATACTGCACATAAATTTATATACTTTTGATAAAGTGTTTGTTTGATGCTAAGCCATAACCGCATATATCACATTAAAGAAATATATATATATATATATATATATATATATATATATATATATTTTTTTTTTTTTTTTTGGTTTGGGTTTTACGGCCCTTTCAAGATTATTTCACTCATATCGAGCCGATCGTTAATCAGAGGTGGGCGAAAACCGGAGTACCCGGAGAAAAACCACCTGACCTTCCGTTGCAGAACTTGGCGTCTCACATATATATATATATATATATATATATATATATATATATATATATATATATATATATATATATATATATATATATATATATATATATATATATATATAGAAATTGGTCATGATATGGGGTGGTCGTGTCTAAACCGAGATAAGTGGCGCAAAATTTTAACCAAGATATGAGGCATATATACTATATATATATAAAGCCCCACATTGCAATTTATATATGTCGCCCCACAAACATAATGTTCACGAAAATGTAAATCCTTCGTTTTATGTGTTTTGTTTAGTTCCATTACGCAAGCCAGATATCGTTGATCTATATATCTATACATTTTTTACCTAGCTAAGTGGTAGAAAATGTTAACCCAGATATGAGGCATATATATATTTAACATATATAGAGCCCCACAATACCAACCCAGATATGAGGCATGTATATATTATACATATATAAAGCCCCACAATACCCTTTATATATGTCGCCCCACAAACATTACGTTCATGAAAAATACAAAAATCCTTGTTTTTATTCGTCTTCTCTAGTGCCATACATCCGCGAATTTCGTAAACGTGTATGCCTCTACGTTACGTGGTTCGGAGTAAAGCCTCGGTCTCACCGCTACGTAGTGAGGGCTATGCTTTACTACATGTACATTAATTTTGCGCCGTTTTGTAGGGAAGCGATACCAAGCAATAACTACAAAAATAAAAAACCTGAAACGTAATAAAACGTAGAATAAAACGTAGCAAATATATTAAGGCGTAGGAAACCGATTGTTATGCGCGTTGTCGCGCTATACTGCTTTTTACGTTTTTATACGTATTCACGTTTTAGTGCGTTTCTTTTCGTACGGGTTTTTGCAAGGTATACGCTACGCTAAGAATTTTAAAGCAAACGCAGTTGGGTCACATATTTAGCCATATACATGTATAACCGTGTGCACTACGCTCGAAATAGCAATTTTGTGGGAAAGTTACTGTCCTGTTGGCTATCCGCTAGATTTCATGATCAATCTTACCGAAAGAATGTTGCCGACACCAGCAGGTATCGAACCAGCGTCCTCCTGATCAGCAGTCAGACATGCGTACGACTGAGCTATAGAGGCCGGCGAATACTTTTGTATCACAAAAATTAATCCTGCCCGCACCCATCAGGCCTGACGAAATAGATTGGATGCATGATGCTTCAAAGCAGAGCTGAAACCGACCCGCAAACGAGTACTGGTAAGCGGCTTAGATAATCTAAGCCTGCCCAGGCAATGCGGTGCGAGTCGGACCGTCCATGCTTAGACACATTATGGGTTTCATTGGGTGGCACGGCTTGAAATGTCATTTCATCTCAATGTCGGGTAAAAGTCCCACAAAATTGGACGCAAGGTCTCCAAAATGACCTTTACAGTGTTGACGGGGACGTTAAACCTCAGATCAAACAAACAAAATCTCAACAATTAAATTCAATTTTTGGTCGATTGTTTGTCAAACGACCCGAAGTTATAATGGGTATTAGGTTTTCTTTGCTAAAGACCACGTGGTTTTAACAAATTTATAGGAAAATTGCCGCGTTGAGGTCAGAGTATTGCGTCAGAGTGTTATCTATAGAATTTGAACTGGAATCAAGTGTTGTGTTTGACAACCAGTGTAGACACAGATCAGACGCCGTTGAACGCGATGTCTGATCATGGTCTACCGTGTTTGCTTACGTACGCGATATCGTATCAGGGTCTATACAAATATCTTACAATGCAGGTCTGTAAAAGTTAGTGTTGACGGGGACGTTAAACTTTAAATCAAACAAGTAAAACTGTAAAAGTTAAGCGAAATGTCAACAGTTTACTTACCGTTCAGGATCATTTTCCAACCTAGACTCAGATACAAGTGCTTCAGTGCTTTGATTTATAAAAGCTTGATATTTTTCATTATTTCGGCTGCAAATGTAGATTGCGGGTGCTCGTTAGAATCATCCGCAATGGTTCAGTGGTAGTTTTTTACGAATGTAGGAAAAAAAGTCACAGGGGGGAAAAAGTTTGGGAAAAACAGTCACGGAAAAACAAGTCACAAAATTTGTTTGAATAATGTTTTCATTAGTGTTATGTGAGTAGCTTACTGAAAAGCATGATTCAAAATTAAGTGTTGACAACGACGAACAACTACAGGCAACGGAGTATTCCATCCTTGTTGATCCCTTAGAGTCTTCACATTTCTGTATTACGTCCGTGCCACTGCTAAAATGTCATCTTTCATGTCAGATATAACATAAGTTAGATGGAAACTTTTGACAGTCTTTGTTATTTTAGCCTAAATATAGACTATGGGTCGTTGTTAGGACAGCCTCAATGGGGTGGTGCAATCTATGTTTTTGAACCGAAAATAAGGCATATAAAGACTGTTATGTGTTATATGAGGTTCTTATTGATAAGTTCGAATCCAGAATATTGGCAATGACTAACGAGGACTGACCACGGAGTTTCCCATCTTTTAAGACACTTAAGAGTCTTTACATTACAATTACATAACGAAAACAGGCCTATATAATTTTGACCCCCCTTGAACCCCACTTTTATATAGTAAAACTGGGGTTTACAGGGGTAAACCTTATTTTTCTTATTCCTGCTCTATAGATTGTGGGTACTCGTTAGAACCGCCTCGATGAGGCGGTGCTAACGAGTGCCCACAATCTATATTTTGAGCAGAAATAAGAAAAATATCACAATTTTTCATCTTGAACTTTTTATTTTTTCGGCGATAAAGGTGGCAATGTATTTGTATAGGCGTGTTTGCGTAATGATACGCCCGTGAGATTAAACTTAGCTAGAAGTAGCATTTTTCGGATGAAAGCATTTTTGCTTATTTCTGTCACAAATATACATCGTGGGTGCTGAATCGAACCGGCTCAGTTAGATGCTTCTAACAGGTACCCACAATCTATATTTATAAGCAAAAATGAGGACTGTAATGGATAATCCGTAAACCCCATTTTTCTATATATAGGTTTGGGTTTACCGGGGTATACGCAACAAATTAGGTAGACAGGACCAATATTCACACCTTTGAGCAAGTTATATAAACACTGAACTAATTGACAATAACCAACCATCTTTAACATGGCATCAGAAAAATTGATTAATGTACAATCTTTTATTAGTGGATTTTTTTTTCTATATTTTCTATTTGTGAATTTTTTTCCGTGATTTTTTTTTCCTGTGACCAGTTTTTACTACCTCATATTAACTTGCCTGTGCATCGAATAACCTTGTAAAAATGATCTTATTTTAATCAAACATTATTTGCGAAATTAAATTTTCTTTTGTAGTTTTATATATTTATTATTTTCATTTTTTTTTAATTATTTATTATTATTTTTTTTTTGTATTGATTTTTATGTATTTGGAGACAGTATAAAAGAGTCCTGGCAATGCATTTTCTACACTTATTACATCCAGCAAAGACACATATCAGCCTAAACATCTGGGTTGTCTGATCGGGGTCCTCACTAGGTGCACGAAGAAACAATGGGTCCTACTAAGCATGCCCAAGGAAATTGGTGTGAGTCAGACCGTCCAGTGCATATTAGCCTTTTGGTTTCATTTGGCGGCAGGTGTCGGGTAAAAGTCCTACAACATTGGAAGGAACGTCTCCAAAATGACCCTTTTAGAGTTTACGGGGACGTTCAATCTCAATTCAGTAAAAAAAAAGAAACAAAATAAAAAAAAAAAAAACTACCCATAATGCGCATCGCGAATGTAGACCTTGCTGTGTTCAGGCTGATTAGTGATGATTATCGTCGATAAAGCAGGTGTCAGTTTCGTAATCGTGTGTATAACGAGCGTTGCTGAGGTTTTGACACTCTACCGCAAACGCGTCATGCTATAATTCTTTCCTATCAATCGACCTTTTGTGTATTTTGAGTTTTACGTCCCATCAACAGCTAAGGTCATACGGAGACAAGACTATTCCGAACGTCTCGAACACGCGACGCAGACAATGACCTTTGTACTAAGGCATTAAACTGTATATAACAATGCAAAATGCTTCTTGTTTTTTTTTTGTTTTTTTTTTTTTTCATAAACCTGATGCATTTGTTTTGGCTAAAGCATTTATCCAAAGCAAATACATGAGTGAGCACACACATTCAATGATGTTTTAACTTTCATTCTGTTCTTACTGATTTTGTTTTATTGTTTTAATTTTCTTGTCTTCTTTTCTGGTTTTAATCCTCGTAAATATCGGACAGGAAATGTCCCTTCTTGTGTCGGGGTTGGCGATGCTGTTTGGAAAGAAAGGCACTGGAAAAGGCTAATGGAAATAAAGTCACAGATAAAACTTAAAAAAAAAAGTCACAAATAGAAAAAATAGAAATCATCCATTTTCAAAATATATAATGAGTAAATAAAAGTAACGTCAACACCTGCAAACCCGACATTTCCCGGTGTCAAACCCTTTGGCCTAAAGATACCAAGAAAACCTGAATTGGAAATTGTTGCCTATTTATCACTGTTTATTCACTCTGCTGCATCTTCTTACAAACTTTTTTAAAAATACTTTTTTTTTTGGCAAACAGTAAACATTGTAGACCCAGATCAGATTGCTTCACGAAGAGGAGCAAAATATGAAAAAGTACGAATCTCCCTGTAAGCCCTACTTTTTATGCCCCCGCCTTTCGAAAAATGGTGGAAGGGCATATAGCATTGCCACTGTCCGTCAGTCCGTTCGTCCGTCCGAAACTTAAAAAGGCGAAGTTGGTTGGTTGATTTGTGGTTTAACGTCCCCGTCAACACTGTAAAGGTCATTTTAGAGACGTTGCTTCCGATTTTGTGGGACTTTTACCCGACATTGAGATGAAATGGCATCTCAAGCGGGCCGAATTCAGCTCTGCGTGGAAGCATCATGCATCCAATAGATTTCTTCAAGCCCCTATGGGCGGGGCCGGCTTAAACGAAGTCAATAACTTATTTTGGGATGGATTTTGAAATTACTTTGTAGAATTGTTAATTATTATGAGACGATGTGTCACGTGCAAGACCCAGGTCAGTACCGCCAAGGTCAAGGACATCCTTAGAGGTCAAAGTTCCAAAAAGGGTCCGAAACTTAAACGCAGTCAATAACTTTCTTATTCTGGATGGATTTTGAAATTACTTGGCAGAAATGTTGGGCATCATGAGACAATCTGTCTGACACAAAACCAAGGTCCTTACCGCCAAGGTCAATGTCATACTTAGAGGTCAAATGTGGAAAAAAGGGTCCAAAACTTAAACACCGTCAATAACTTTCTATGGATTAATACAAACATAGGCATATTTTCACGCGGGGGCATCCGTGTCCTTTGGACGCATTTCTGGTCTCTTCATAAAATGGGGGTTAGAGGGGTCATCATTGCTCGGACTTGTTAACATTATGAATGGTTGTGATTATCACCAACAATTCTAAGCAAAACAAGATAAAAACCATTTCTGTGACTTTTCTTCCATTATTTATTTCCTACCCAAACCTGTGACTTTTTTCCGTTACTTTTTTCTTGTGCCTTTCGCTCCTTTATTCCTTCCTGCTGCATAATAAACGTAGATTGTCGCTGCATATACATGAGCTGTGAAAAGCGGGATTTTCAAACTACAACATGACGGTTCATCATCATCGTCGTCCTCGTGGCCGTTATGGTCGTCGGCATCATCATAATGCTATATGACGACATTCCACAAAAAGCAGTCTCACTCAAATCCATGTTTCAGATATATCAGGAACAGATTACCTCAGAACTATAACGCAGCCAGAATTGTTGCTCTTGTTCACACTTGATTTGTAAACTTTATCCAGTTCACGTACTGAACCCCTCACAAATAAAAATCGAAAATGAGTTCCTTTAAGAGCAATGAAAACATTCATAAGAAAGAAGATGGGTCATACTACGTAGTTTATGTAGGCAAAGTGAGTTTTGCAATGTTATATATTTTTATTCATGCTGCTGTCACACATACATCCGAGTCAACACTATTTAGGTCATTATGGAGACGTTGTTTCCGATTATGTGGAAATTTTTAACATCCCAAAGAAACCGCAGGGGTTTAAGGCTCGGTCAGATTCGCACCAATATGTCTGGGCAGGCTTTGACCTTATACGCGGTTTACTAAAACTCGAATGTTCAGTCGGTTTCAGCTCTGAGCAGTCCAGTCTTAATCTATTTCTTCCAGCTCCAATGGGTGGGGTGAGGACACATGAGATACTATGTTTTGAGCAGAAATAAGAACGAAGTATGTTAATTTAGTGCGAGTATCGCAGGCGACGATATTTTGACACAGACGTTTAAACTACGAGGGTAGGCTGAAAAGTTCTGAGCCTGACCAAGAAGCAGGCATCGAACAGCCATGAAATTTTGTATTCATTAAATCCAAACCTTTATTACTTGATTTGACTCAAATGAGTTCAAGTTTACCTGCAATAACGTAGAAATTCTAGACTTTGAAAATTGATACTAGCACGTTTTTGAGGAAATGGACAAAATCTGGCATCGTGGTGTCATCAAGTACCTCCATAAAAATGGGTTAGCTCCTAAGGGCATTCATGCCGATATGGTTGCTACATTAGGGGATGATGCTCCTTCGTATGCAACCGTGAAAAGGTGGGCAGCAAATTTTAAGATGGCAAGGACAGCATTGAAGATGATGACTGGTGTGGACGACCCACAACGGCAACAACTGAGGAAACCATCAGCCAAGTGCACAGGGCCGTGATGGATGACAGGCGTTTAACTGTGAATCAGTTAGCTAACACTGTTGGCATCTCCCGTGAACGAGTAGAGAACATTCTACACAGTGAATTAGGAATGTCGAAGGTTTCCGCCAGATGGGTGCCACGGCTTTTGACGCCTGACCAAAAGTTGACCAGACTGAACCTGTCACAAGCCGACTTGGCTATTTTTGAAGCAGACCAAGATGGTTTTCTTGACCGTTTTGTCACTCAGGATGAGTGTTGGGTTCATCACTTTGAGCCACAGACCAAAAGACAATCCATGCAATGGAAGCACCCTGGCTCACCCCCTCCAAGGAAGGCAAAGGTCGTCTCCTCTGCAGGGAAGGTAATGGCATCAGTGTTCTTGGATGCCAAGGGCATAATATTGATAGATTACTTTCAAAAGGGCAGAACAATTAATGGGGAGTATTATGCAGATCTGCTAAAACAATTGCGAAAAGCAATTAAGGCTAAACGACCCGGAAAATTGACATAAGGGGTCTTGTTCCATCAGGACAATGCGCCTGCTCATAAATCGGTTGTCGCAATGGCTGCTGCGCATGACTGTGGCTTCACACTTGTCGATCACCCTCCGTATTCACCTGATCTAGCTCCATCAGATTATTTCCTGTTTCCAAACATGAAAAAGCACTTGGCTTGGCAGCATTATCGGTCAGGCGAGGAGGTGATAGCTTCTGTGGAGGAGTTTTTCAGGGACCAAGATGAGACCTTCTATACCACTGGGATCCAAGGACTCCAGCATCGCTGGAGGAAGTGTGTGGACAGGAAGGGAGACTATGTTGAAAAATAAGGCACTTTCAGCATGGACAAACCATTGGATCTTGGTCAGGCTCAGAACTTTTCAGCCTACCCTCGTATCAAGTACCAAGTCCGTGTAATAACTTCTCTTGTAGACCCCACTTCATATGAAAACTAGGTCTCACACGGATGCATTTTTTCATTATTTAATTCGATAACACAAACGTATGTTAAAAAGAGGATATTTCACGAGTGGTCATTTAATATGAAATTTATAAACGAGCCTTTGGCGAGTTTCATACATTTCATATAAAATGACCGCTCATGTAAGGTTCTTTTTATCATATGGACACTTTAAATTTGATTTCATCGCCCTTAAATTTGACAAAAAAATCCACATAAATGCATGGCTGACATGGACGTCGTCCTGGCGTTATCGCTAAAGCGTTACCGCTAAAGTGTTGTTTCACGTGTGGTCATACGATTTTTATTACACGACGTTATCCACTGCTTATCATCTTCGTCATAGGATAAAAAGAGGATCTTACATGAATGTTCATGTATTATTGAATTTATTAAATGAATTGACAAAAAGGGATAAAATGCGAGGCTTGCCGAGCATTTATCCCTTTTCCTCAACGAGTTTAAAGAATTCAGTAATACATGAGCACGAATGCACGCTTCTATTTATCATATGCCATTTAAAACGCATTTTATTCACGATTGTTTTACAAAGATATGATTATTCCGCTATTAGTAAACGCGACGTCGTTAAGGACGTCGTACATGCAACGTAACGTGGCTCATCTTACTAATTTGCATATTTACTCGTAATCCACTAGTGGATTACGGAATTAATTACATGGCGTTATTACACTCTTAGACGCGACGTCATATGATAAATACAGATCATTTATTCTCCTATTCGAAATATAGAATTTATAAACCTCTGGGGGTAAACCAATCCGATAAAGAAACGAGTGCGAAGCACGAGTTTCTTTACCGGATTGTTTTACCTCCAGAGGTTTAAACATCCCATATTTTAAAACAGGAAAAAAGGAATAATATGTATTTTACATGCACTTCCATAGACTTTTAGGACAGTTTGGATCTTGAATTTTGGATCTGAATTCCCGTTCAATTGACTGTTTACAGCTCAGGTTAACGGTTCAATCAGCATAGTGTTACAGAAGCTGGGAGGGAAAAAACTGGATGGGGGCCATTATGAAAGCGCTTTATACAGTTTTGAACCCAAAAAGAAGAAACAAAGCCCCCGCCCATCGGGATTTGAAGAAATAGATTGGCTGCATGATGCTTCCACGCAGAGCTAAAACCAATCCGCCTAGGAGTACTGGTAAGCCGCTTTGAGGATCTAAGCCTGCCCGGGCAAAGTGCTGCGAGTGTCAGACAGTCCATGCTTGTAAACCCTATTAGTTTCATAGGGCGGCAGGGCTTGAGATGTCATTTCATCTCAATGTCGGCAAAAAGTCCCACAAAATTTGAAGCAACGTCTCATAAATGACCTTTAACCCTATAGGTGCCACAGGGCCAATTTTGGGCCACAGGAGTAACTACGTTGAGTGCCAGCGGGCCAATTTTGGGCCAATACTTTGAATAAAGATAGAAAGATATCTGCGGGACAAAATTCTCATTTCTTTTCTGTTTTGATCTAACAAATCCTTTGAAAACATTCTCCAAGTACCAAATCTTGGCTATGTATGCTTGAATGTGCGTGATAAGATCAAACAGGCACATACCCTCAGTGCAATTTTTATGGATGACTGTTATTTTTTCCCGCGTACGTAATATTACGTCATTAGCAGTGCTGGACGTTACGTCAGTCGATCGCAACGTCGCGCGTAACGTCGCGCGTCGCGCGTAACATCGCGCGCCGTTAATTTGAGCCGTTAATTGTCTTCGTGTTTTCTTTGCATGGGATTTTGTAGCGTTTTTCGCGGCGTTTCGGGTTCATATATGCGCATATTCTATTGTATATACAGTTTGGCACCACATTAAAAAGTACGGGCTATTCAAGTATTCAATTTTACATGAGCTACAACATCGTATCATATGACTCCTACCATAATCAACGATACAACTCCTGCTTATTTTTACGGACACCCGTACAAGTGACTTAATTGTCTGGCAGCCAGAAGGGTTTTATATTGAAATATCTGCATAATTTTTTTACATAACGTGTATTCTCAACGCACATAGAGAAAACTCTGACGAGACTGCGCGTATGCACATGCTTGCCTGAGCCTTCGCTGTTCGCCCATGCATAAGGGGCAGTTTATTTGTACGCACTATGGTGTTAAAATGATGCTGACCCCAAAGCCTCCCCCCACCCACCCACCCACACTCACATTTCCAAACATCAACCAGTCCTAATAGCATTTATCCCACTCATCAAGGGCCAAGGGATATCACTCTTCTTTAGAATTAGGAAATTCTCACGATATGGCTCTTTTTTATGCTTTCAGGATTTTCACTGCTATTTTTGCTTTCTTGTGTGTGTGTTGGTGTGTGTGTGGGGGGGGGGGGGCGTGGCTGTTACGGCCCTTTCATGACCATTTCACTCATATGGAGCTGATCGGTTATCAGATGTGGGCGAAAATCGGGGTTACCGGGGGTGGGGGGGGGGGAAACACCTGATTTTTCCTCTACTATTCGGACTAGATACATAAAAAGGTCAGACTTCTGCAAAAACAGAATATAGATAATATTTTAAGTTGAAAGGGCCTCCGTGGCCAAGTGGTTAAGAGCGCTGACTCTTGATCATTAGGTCTCTCACCGCTGTGGTTCGAACCTCGCTCGGGTCACATGTGAGACGCCAAGTTCTGCAACGGAAGGTCAGGTGGTTTTTTCCAGGTACTCCGGTTTTCGCCCACCTCTGATTAACGATCGGCTCGATATGAGTGAAATAATCTTGAAAGGGCCGTAAAACCAAAAACAACAAAAACAACAACATTTAGTTCGATTGCGATAAAAGCTTCAAGCTGGTCACGCCGCGCGCGAGAGAGAGAGGCAGTGACTTCTACACCGCTGCTACCCATTTACAACTCGGCGGAATGGGATAGTGGCGTTACGTGTCTCGCTCAAGGGCACAAATCACCGCCGATGGCCGGATTCGAACTCGCAACCTCTCGATCATGTGTCGAACGCATTTACCACGAAGCTATCGAAGCTGAAAGCAAATATGGTGGACCGTGATCAGACGCAGCGTTCTCCGGCGTTTGATTCTAGTATCCTGTCAAGATTCTTTTGATAAACACACTGACCTAACATCGATACGAATAGCATTCGGCTTCTGTAACTTTTGGTTCCCAAAATCGGTGATAGTCACGTGGACTCAGAATTAATAGAGGTTTTGTCCTTATAACTTTTGGGTCGACTGAGAATAAAGTGGGGTGTACAATGGTGTTTTGGCTGACTTGTTAAGGAGACTACCAGGCCCCGAGGTTATATAACTTTTTTCATGCTCAACTCAGCTGAGCATGAAACTTATGGTGCTCATAAAAATTAAAATACTAATAAGTTGAGCGATTTTTCTTTTTCAGATAGCCGAGAATGTTATTTTAAAATTTTTAATTTGTTGGCATTTTAAAATTTGTGAGCAGTACAAGTTTCATGATCAATTGAGTTGAGCATGAAAATTTTTTATAACCTCGGGGCCACATTAGAACCGGAGTGCTAAACGATCGCCAACTTTTAGGAAGCTAATACGTTTTCTATAATAAAGGGAAAAATTGTACGCCGGTGTGACCTTTCCACAAAATCTAACAAAAGACCCCACTTTAAACCATCCGCGGAACACAACAACTTTTCCCCCTCGTCAAGTTGTATCCGTCTTGTTTGTTAGAAATTGGAAATTTCCACTAGATACCTCTTTTTTATGCTTTTTTTTTCACTGCTTTACTGACGAGTAGCATAAAATGACAAAAAACTTATGCGAAAACAGATTGAAAAATAAAATAATATGTTTATTGCTTTTATTAGACGGGCTTTTCAAGGAAAAATTCCGTCCTTTAGAAAAGCGATGTCCGTGCTGGTAGGCGGGCGGCCGGCCGGGCGGGCGGCCGGCGGGGCGGCGTCCGCGTCCCGATTTACCTTTTGGTTAACCCTGAAAACCTCGTCCATAATAACATTTGGCGTTTTACTTGTTATAATTATTCTCATTATTTAAGAAATAATCTCCACGTACCGTGTGTTATCGTGATTAACACACGGTGTTGGAGGGCAGAATGCGAAATATTAATTCACGACGGCGAAGCCGGAGTGAATTAATATTCGCATCTGCCCGACAACACCGTGTGTTAATCACGATAACACACCGGGTGCGTGGAAATTATTTCGATTCTAACATGATGCTAAACTGAAATACAGTAGTAACAAAGCGTTATCTTGGGGACTATTTTGCAGCGGATGTCGACAGAAGGAAATGTTTACATGCAACGTCACGATGACGCCAAATTGCACGCACCACGTTGACGACGTGAATTATCGCATATTTGCAAACGCTGACGTTTCCACTGGGTTCAATGGGAAAAACGTTAACGTCATGTTAGAATGTTTTATCTTTATAACTTTTATTATAAAAAAAAATATATATATATATCTCACGAGTATATTTCATGTAAAACAAAAGTCAAAAATTACCATGTACTACAAAATCAATAATAAATAAACAAAAAACTGCAATATATATGGACCTACTGTCAAAGGTGTTTGTTACAAAGCCGATGATTGCCGTAAAGTTGAACAGATTTAGCAGATATGTACAGCGAACCACCATTGAAAGTGTATTTTAGGTCTGAAAGTTGCACTGGTTAACAGAAAGCTACCCTGACTGTCAAAGAAACACTGACATGTTACGTGTATGCAAACGCATTTTCAGTCTTTTTGTGTTATCGCTTGTGAATATCACTCTCAAAAGTGGTGATATTACGGGTGAAATTCGGCGCGTAATGTTTACTGACGTTAACGTCTCAACAGATATATACGTCAACGTTAGAAGTTGTTTATCCAAGTTGTTTATCGAAGACGTCGACGTCGTGCACATTTGGCAATTCCTATAGGAATTCGCTTGGCAGCGAAAGGGTTAAAGTGTTGACGGAGACGTTAAACCTCCAACCAAACAAATAAAAAGGGGTTTAGTAATACAACAAATTAATTGTGAGATCAAACATCCTATTCAATGACCATATCCCTGTTTTCTTTTTTTCAGCGTTGCATCCGACTCAAACGCCACGTATTATGAACGTATGTTGATATCGTTTCAGACGTCATTGCAATGACGCAATGAATAACGTCGACGGGACTGAAACTTTCCCGCGTTTGTATATACCGATTTCACCGCAAAAGCGGTATCTTGTATCTTTCATATAAAGTAGTTCCAGCTAAAGGGCTCAGAGGAAATATTTCTGCTTAGCAAAGTTAAGTCATCATGGTAGAAATCATAGTATAGGGCCAATCTCTCTGTTATGCATGTAATATACTGATTTATCATTATTTGGCGTTGCGTTTAAGAATGCAAGGTACCTAAAAGTTTCCAAGACTCTTTCTAGACTGTCTGTGTCCTACCTGGTCGCAAACTGCAACAACAGGTTTTCACAAGGGTTTTCTTTATTAATTATGTTAACTAGTCCGTGAAATGAATACCCTCTAAACCCCACTTTATGTAGAGAAAACGGGGCTTTACAGGGGTATACACTATCTTGCTTATTTCTGCTCCAAGACATAGGTTGTGGGTATTCGTTACAATCGCCTCAATGAGGCGGTTCTAACGAGCATCACAACCAGTGTTCTGAGTATAATTAAGGCGTAACTATACCACATGTAGTGACACAGAGGCCTTTCTGATATTTAATCTTCATCAGTTCATCAGTGTGTCTCAGCCCCAAAGTTCTGAAACCGAAACGGATGATGGACAAGACCCGGCAAACACAGCAACCCCCCCCCCCCCCCCACCCCACCCTTTGAGCACACACCGGCCAACGTACCTCATGAGACAGGTCAACTGGAGGCATCATGCAAGAGACGCCTACCCTAGGACATATAGGCGTCCCCCACCGAGCCAACATCAGCAAACATGGCCCACACTCCACGAAGTCCGGGGCATCAGGAAGGAGATGTCCAAAGTAGCGAGACTTGCAAAAAAAAAAGATATAACAAAAAGTGGCAACCAAATCCGTTAAGATACATGTCTCACCTGACAAGTCTTAGTTTTAGAAAAATTATAATTTTATTCTGCCAAAAAGAAATAAAAGTATAACAATAATATAGTTATTTAAATCAGTATTTGAGTTCTGACGTCAGCACCGCATTCAATCTCAGCACTAAGGAACTGATACAGAGCTGATGATACCATCGGGGACGAACGAATCATCCACCAGCAGAGATACCGACCCGCTGGTTGCAATTCAGGCGTAATAAGAAACATATAACAAATAAAGTAGCCTTTTTAGAGGAATGAAAGAATGCACTAGCTCACACGTGTACATTATCGTAATGGATTGACTGCGCTTTCTTGAAGTCTTCAACTTCTGCAAAAAGGTTTGATCACATGATAATGAATACCTTGTTTGGTTTGGTTTGGAATGCATTCGAGGCTGCCAGTTTATCCAATGTTGAAGTTTTATTTTAGAAATAAAGGTAATGGTTGATTTGTAAACACTCGTACAGTAACACCAAACCAAATTGCACATGACTCTTTTTCTAGAGTATGTGTTCAACAACCGATCAGTCTCATACGGAACCCTGGAAGGGACAAGCAATTTATTTAATATGTTCTGTGCACACGATATAATCTTGTTTGCACAACATAGATCTTGTGTGGACAACATAAAATATTGTGCACACAACTTATTATCTTGTTCGCACAAGATATTATCTTGTAATCACACGTTATTATCTTGTTCGCCTATTATCTTGTTTTCACAACATAGATCTTGTGCAAAAAAACATAATATCTAGTGCGTTCAAGAAATTATCTTGTTCGCACAACTTAATATCTTGTGTGGACAACATACTATCGCACAAGATATTATCTTGCGCTCACAAGTTATTAAATTGTTCGCATATTATCTTGTTTGCACAACATAGATCTTGTGCAGACAACATAATATCTCGTGCGTACAAGATATTGTCTTGTTCGCACAACTTAGTTAGCACAATTTAATCAGGCGCATAAGATACTATGTTGTCCGCACAAGATCTATGTTGTGTCAACAAGATAATATACTGTGCGAACAAGATAGTATACTGTGCGCACATGATATTTAGTTGTGCGAATAACATATTATCTTGTGGGCACAAGATAATATCTTGTTCGCACAACTTAATATCGTGTTCGCTAAACATAATAAAAGAAATACATGTCTCTTCCCAGGTTACGCAGTCTGAGGTACTAGTCCATACATATAATTGGAAACTTAAATACAATAAAATTTGACAAAACAAAATGGAGGAAAATGAGCAATAAGTGTAAGACTTAAGTAGTTGCCTAATATTCGCATCAAAATCTAGAAAAAAATATATATAGCTTGGATCACCTTGGCAAAATAGCCTCTAACCCTTATCCTGCGGAAAATGACAACCTCTATCTTGAAAACAGTGCATTATCCAGATCAGATGGCTTTCGAAGTTGCCATCTGATCAAGATCTCCAGGTACCCATACAACACATAGCAAAGCCTTTTCGGACTACATGAATACACTGGCTCATCTGAGCTGCATACACTCAAAAACATTTTTACATAGCGCAGTCCGAAACGTTCCCGTCAACACTATTTAGGTTATTTTGGAGGGGCTGCTTCCTATTTTGGGGGTCTTTTACCAGACATTGTGATGGAATTACATCTCAAGCCCTGCCACCCAGTGAAACCTACATGGTTTTTATTGATGGAACAGTCCGACTCACACAACTTTGCCTTAGACCTTCTAAGAGGTTTACCAGTACTCATGTGCGGTCGGGTTCAGCTCTGCGTGGAAGCATCATGCAGCCCAATCTATTTCTCGAAGCCCCGATGTGCGGGGACCAAGTCCGAATACGTAAAAAAGTGCGGTTTTCGTAAACTAGTATAAATGGCACAAAATATGAAACCAGTGACCCAGCAGACTGCCGTGTTCATTACTTAAAGATCCATGCAAGGCAAATCCTTGTTGATCCGATTTTGAAAAGAGCAAAGTTTGTTTGTGCTGAGATTTTACGTCCCCGTCAACACTGTTTAGGTCATTTTGGAGACGTTGCTTCTGATTGTGAAGGACTTTTACCCGTCAATAGATAAAATGACATCTCAAGCCCTGCCACCAAATGCTACCAAAATAGTTTATATGTAAAGACGGTCCGACTCCTACCACTTTGTGGTTTACCAGTACGGTCTGTTTAAGCTCGACGTGGAAGCACCGTGCAGCCCAATCTATTTCTCCAAGCCTCGATGGGCGGGAACGTAAATTAGAGTAGAAGTAGCAGTGGTAGTTGTAGGAGTAGCAGCAGCAGCCCTACCACTCAAAGAAACCGCTGGGGTTTAAAGAGCGGTCTGACTCGCACCACTTTTTCTGGGCAGGCTTAGTCGTGAGCCGTTTCTCAGCAGTTTCAGCTCTGCGCGGAAGCAACAGCAGCCGAATCTAATAAAGAACATGGTGAACGATACATTGATTTTTATGAGTGCTGACGCAGATCAACATAGAAAACTCGCGTAAAATACATTATAAACCTAACTTTGTTATAGAATAAAGTAGGTCTCTTGCCAAGAACTGTTCCCCCCCACCCCTCCCCCCCCCCCCCCCCCCCCAAAAAAAAAATGCACTTCGATATGATAACACCCTTATGAAACGTAAATCGGAGTTTACAAGTGTTAACTTGTCAAAACCTTTACATCAGGAAGAGTAGAACGTTTGAGGTGTTTTTTGCCTTCTTTAAAGGAGAAGTGACGCCATAAAGTCCCCATCGAATGAGGGTGACGGTTTTTAAATGCTATTCGCACCATCGTTTAATACACTGAAAAAAATGCCTCAATAATAAATTGAAGGTAAGGCTAATTTGTTTTAATGATATCTTTGTCATATAATTTGGCCATTAAGTAAAGGAACTTAATTCCTTCCAAAATGTTTTGAATACCCAGGTGGGCGAAAATAGACGCTGTTTCAATCCTTCCTGATATATCTGCTTCATCTCTCTAAACACCACTTTACATAGAGCAAACTGGGATTTATAGGGGTATTAACTATTTTGCTTATTTCGGCTCCAGGACATAGGTTGTAGGTACTCGTTATAGCCGCCTCAATGAGGCGGTTCTAGCGAGCACGCACAACCCATGTTTTCGAGTTAAAATAAGAAAACAAGAGCTGTCACTGTAAGCGACCAATGCCCCCCGCTGGGACAATTTTTATGTCGGTTAAAGTTTTTGTGACGGACAGACAAACAGACAGACAGGGCAAAAACTATATGCCCCCGAGAATCTCAGTCGTGGGGGGGGGGGGTTGCAAAAATATCACCAATTTCCCTCAGAAATATTAACATTTTAGAGAAATGAAAGAGAGCTCTTCTATTTCACACAGATGTGTTATCGTTATGTCTGAACAATTAGCAATGTGCATTCCTACAATAATTACACTTTGAGCGGATATGAGTAAAACTGAATATCGTTTGTTTGTTTGATTTGAGGTTTAACGTCCCCGTCAACACTGTATAGGTCATTTTGAAGACGTTACTTCCAATTGTGTGGGATTTCACCCGACCGTACGTTGAGATGAAAGACATCTCAAGCCCTGTCGCCCAATGAAGCCAATAGGGTTTATACGCGCTTTGCCTGGGCAGGCTTAGATCCTCTAAGCGGTTTTCCAGTATTAATGTGCAGTCAGTTTAACGCTCTGCGTGGAAGCATCATGCAGTCCATCTATTTCTTCAAGTCCGGATGGGCGGGGGTCGAAATTGAATATCGTGAAAAATAACTAAATAATGCATTTCAACCAATGAAAGTCTTACAGACCCGGTACTCAATTATAAGCATGTTAGTTAAATGACCCTACTGTCCAGCGGAGGGTCACTAGTGGTGAGATTAGACCATAGATAATTTGACCAGCCAATGCTAGTGTTAGGAAAAGCAGCATAATCTCCTTAGGTTGGAGACGATTTATGATCGGAGAAAAGCAATCGTTAAAAGACTTTATTGAGTGTGCAAATTGTATGGCCATTGAAATTGATAATGCTTAATTTTCATTGTAAACAATATCTCAGCAGTTATTGTGTACCCATAAGTTTGGAGTGGTCCATTTCCAATTATAGGGGTGTCAGGGTTTTTTTTGTGTGTAGAAAGTTTTAACAAAAATGTAAGTACGTTAAGCAAAGACTGTAGACTGAGATCAGACGCCGCGTTGTGCGGCATCTGATCTGGTTCCACACTGTTTGCAAATGACCCAAAAAGGACCGCTAGTCATACATGCGTTAAAGTTTTATATTTCTTCCAAAATTTCTAGTTTAAGGAGTGTAGTTAAATTGTTGCGGAAAGTGTTCATTTGCTTTCCGAAAAGTTCATAGAAACTGAACAGTCATAGAGTGGTCAACTTTTATACCAAGAATGTATATACGGGGGTGTGCATGTTTTTCAGTTTGCAGAAACATAAGTAAGGCGATTCTGACAATATCTGAACAGTTCTAAAGGTGATCTTAATGATTAAATTTTGCTACAGAATAGAACAGAATATATTTTATTTGGTACTGTAGGTCTCCGGACCATAATACAACATAGACACACAAACCGACCACAGCGTTACTTTGTTTACGGAAAAGTGACCCAAAATGAGTTGAAAATGAGATTCGCCTTAGTTAATTAAGTTCTTTTTTGTGGGAGTAGGGGTGCGTTACGGCCCTTCAAGATTATTTTAAATAATAATAAAAAACAAAAATAACAAGAATTTCACCTAAGGCTATGTTCAGTCTGAGATAGTAGTTCTTGAGAAGTGGACTTGAACATTTGGGTTAGCGCAAATGTTGAGGGATTGTCCAACGGACGAACGAACGGACGGAAAACCTGTCTCCTTTGTCGCGCCCTGCCAATAGCAGGTGCTTGAGAAAAAAAAACGAAAGAAAAGTTTAAGTTCAATTTCATACATTTGCACTGCCATCACGAACATGCCTATATAATTTTGACCTCCTTAACCAATTTTTTTATATATTAAAACTGAGGTTTACAGGGGTAAATATTCTTTTTCTAATTTCTTAGATTGTGGATACTCCTTAGAACTGCCTCGTCGATGCGGTTCTAACGAGTACCCACAATCTATGTTTTGAGACGAAATATCGGATTTTTTTTTTATCTGAAAATGTTCATTTTTGGTGGCTAAACTGTCAATATATTTGAATAGGCGCGTTTTCGTAATGCTAAGAAGCGTGACATAGTGCACAGGCACATACAAAGTCTTACAGTCAGGAGAAGAAACTAATAAATAAAGTCTTTTACACATGCAACCTTGTACAGTGAAGACTGTACCATTGATGAGTGACGAATTAAGGTTTTTTTGTTTTTTTTGTTCATAATAAGTGCAATGCAGTTTGCTTAAAATTGTACATCTTTAAAATATATTGAAAATAAGAATATTTTTATATGAAATATAACAAGATGTGGCATTCCTCCGAATGCACCCTATACGTTATAAGTCAAAATAATAAATAAATCCTTTTGCTTGCAGAACTGCGCGTACCCAATTGACCATTAGTTAATTTTATTGGTCAGCTAGTTCCGTGCCAAAGCCCCCCACCCAGTATTTTGTTTTTCTAACTGACAGTTCCAAGGCGGTTCTTCTGTTTTTGTTTTGTTATTATTATCATTATATTGTTATTATTATTGTCTGGAGACCCCACGACCCTTGGTTTGTGAGCCCACTACACCACGGTGTCTTCTGAACACCCTAATCTGTAAAGCCACAATTTATATGAAAAACGGGGTGTCCATATATCACCCCTTATTCTGTCTGATATTTAAGCCCCCGCCCATAGGGGCTTGAAGAAATATATGGGCTGCATGATGCTTCCACGCAGAGCTGAATCCGGCCCGCACACTGGTACTGGTAAACCGCTTGGAGGATCTAAGCCTGTCCAGGAACCGCGGTGCGAGGCGGACCGTCCATGCTAATAAACCCTATTGGTTTCATTGGGCGACAGGGCTTGAGAAGTCATTTCATCGCCATGTCGGGTAAAAGTCCCACAAAATTGGAAGCAACGTCTCCAAAATGACCTTAACAGTGTTGACGGGGACGTTAAACCTCAAATTAAACTGTCTGATATTTAATTGTACGAATTTGAAGTGCTATACAGACTTAGGTATACACCCCGTATTTTATATCCTTTGTAAATCCACGAGTTTAGAGAAATTAACGAGCAAAAGTTGTTGGACTGTTATCTAGTCCATCAACAACAACAACGACAATAAAATATGACAAGATCGTGAGTTTACAGTTATGATCTGAATAGACCTATACATTATTCTAACATTAAAAATATCCACGGAAAATATTAGGGACGATTGTTTTTTTTTTTTTTTTTTTGTTTTGTTTTGTTTTGTTTTTTCATAATTAGTGGATTGCATTAAAGGTGAATGATAGCAAAACTGGAATAAAATTGGTCCTCCTATTATATTTAGCAACTGGTTCCATCAAACAGATTGCAAGCTCAAAAATGTTAAAGTCAGAAATAAAACTCTTCCCATCAAATTAAAAAAATGAGGAATGCGTCATCGAATATATACATGTATTTACAAGATATGAGGTGTCGATATACAACCTAGTTAAGTGGTATTTTAACTGAAATATCAGGCGCATATATTGCATATATAAAGCCCCGCAATGTCATTTGTATATGGCATCCACCGTTTGACACAGCGATTTCTTTGCTGTCTCCAAAAATAGTTACATTTCTAACGAAAATGTGTGATATTCTTCTTCTTCTTTTATTCCAAACATATGTTGTGGTTGCTCGTACGGCGATTATAACGAGTTTTTGTTTGTCTGATTTGAGGTTTAACGTCCCCGTCAACACTGTACACGTCATTTTTGAGACGTTCATCACTTGAACAAGTCCGTGATATAAAGACGCCCCCAACCCCACTTCATATAGAGAAAACGGGGGTTTACGGGGTTAAACATTATTTTCCTTATTTCTGCTCCAAGACAGGTTGTGGGTACTCGTTAGAACCGGCTCGATGGGGCGGTTCTAACAAGCACCCAAAACCTATGTTTGGAGTATAAATAAGAAAAATGTCACAAATTTTCATCAGAAAAAATTGCCTTTTCGAGATTTGAAAATGCAATATAGCACACGGATGTGTTATCGTTTTGTGGGACTTTTACCCGACATTGAGATGAAATTACATCTCAAGCCCTGTCGCACAATGAAACCAATAGAGTTTAAAAACATGGACGGTCCGACACGCACCGCTTTGCCTGGGCAGGCTTAGATCCTCTAGGCTGTTTACCAGTACTCATGTGCGGCCAGTTTCAGCTCTGCGTGGAAGCATCATGCAGCCCATCTATTTCTTCAAGCCCCGATGGGCGGGGGCAGGATTATAACGAGTATCCACAACTTATGATAAAGAAACATAATGTATATACCTATAAACCCCTTAATTTTCACTACAGAATGAGATATAAAGGGGTGTCCATTACACGGTCCTGTTATCATGCTGAGCTTTTGGTTCATAAAATCTACAATTTCTACGTTTTCTATGTATTTCCTTTAATTCTGTACACAAGACCTACGTCGGTGAACATACAGCTACTACAGACTGCTACAACTTATACACTTATACAAAATATATACTGATTCTTTTTTTTTTTTTTTTCATTATTATTATTGGTTCAAAATTTGCCAAAAAACCAAGCCATTTGGTCCCCCATTTATCACTTTATCAGTGGCGTTATTTTCTTTGTTTTTGTTTGTTTGTTTAATATTATTATTGTTTTTGTTTTACGGCCCTTTCAAGATAATTTAACTTACATCGAGCCGATCGTTACTCAGAGGTGGGCGAAAAACCGAGTTCCAGGAGAAAAAACTCCACATTACCTTCGATTGCAGAACTTGGCGCCTAACATGTGACCCGAGCCAGGCTCGAACCACAGCGGTGACAGTCCTAATGATTAAGAGTCATTATCAACTGTGACGTTATGACAGATGTCGGCCCCCACCCATAGGGGCTTTAAGTTATATATGGGCTGCATGATGCTTCCACGCAGAGCTGAATCGATCCGGCCCGCACACTAGTACTGGTAAACCGCTTAGAGGATCTAAGCCTGCCAAGGAACCGCGGTGCGAGGCGGGACCGTCCATGCTAATAAACCCTATTGGTTTCATTGGGCGACAGGGCTTGAGATGTCATTTCATCTCAATGTCGGGTAAAGGTCCCACACAATTGGAAGCAACGTCTCCAAAATGACCTTTACAGTGTTGACGGGAACATTACACCTCAAATCAAACAAACGTTATGACAGATGTGTGCCTTGCGTTGAGGTTTACAAGTACATTGGGTAGTTTCATTATATTTTCGTAAGTATGTCATTTATGTAAAATGACGCATACAAATTATTGTATATAGAAAGTAAAATCGACATGACAATCTATATCCACTAAACTGATGGTGCAAAAGAACTTGCATTTACATCTTTGAATACGCCTTCGCCTTAAACCAGAAAGGTGGGGCGTACAAACCGCCACTAAAGATAAAAAAATTCGGTGGCTCTTACATGATGAAAAAATAAAAATAAATAATACACAACAAACTCAGTGAGTAAAATGTAAAAAGTATATGGGTGCTCGTTTGAAATATCCATATCCTAATCAGGTAAATAAGGTTTTCCTACGTAACCCTCTTTGTATTTAAAGTGGAGTTTACAACGGGCCTCCATGGCCTATTTGTTAAGAGCGCTGACTCTTAATCATGAAGTCTCTCACCGCTATGGTTCGAGCCTACTCGGGTGGAAATGCGAAGTTCTGCAACGGAAGGTCAGGTGGTGCTTCTCCGGGTACTACCGTTTTCACCCACTTCTGATTAACAATCAGCTCGAAATAAGTGAAAATATCTTGAACGGGCCGTAAAACCAACACAAAAAGTGGGGATTACAAGACCGTTCATAACAAGCGATTCTAACGAATAATAACCATTATACAGGGAATAGCGTGGCTTACAAAGATCTACAGTGTTGACTGTGCTTCTGCTCCGAGTCACAGACTGTGGGTAAACCAAGTAAACCTCACTTTCAACAGAAAAGATTGTGTTTACCAGGTATTTCCACATTTCTGCTCAAAATAGTAACTGTGGCTGTCAGTTAATTAAACTAAGACACTAATCACAATTTTTCGCTAGATCTGGGACCAAGTAAATGTAAATTTGGTCCGTGGCTAGATGTGTGTCTTTTTCAGAGCCTTAAAAGGGTAACAGTGTCTGAAATTAATGATATGCTCGTAACCCCCAGAAACATTAAAACGTCACGACTTTTCGCCTGAAAAATGACATTCATCCCAAACAAGCCTAAATAATGTTGGGCCCCTTAATCCCCACTTTTATGTAGTGTACATTATTTTTCTTATTTGCGCTCAAAACATAGAATATTGGTACTCATTGGAACCGCCTTGGCACGGCAGTTCTAAAGAGTACCCACAATGTCTGTTTTAGCACAAATGTGAAAAATATTAGAATTTTGTATTTGGAAATTTTAAGATTTGGTATTAAAATCTCAATATATTTGAAGGCCCCCGCCCATCGGGGCTTGAAGAAATAGAAAGGTGCCATGATGCTTCCACGCAGAGCTGAAACCGACCGCACACGAGTACTGGTAAACCGCTTTGACGATCTAAGCCTGCCCAGGCAAAGCGGTGTGAGTCGGTCTGTCCATGCTTATAAACCCTACTGGTTTCATTGGGCGACAGGACTTGAGATATCATTTCATCTCAATGTCGGATAAATGGCGCACAAAATTGGAAGCAACGTCTCCAAAATGACCTATACTGTGTTGACGGGGACGTTAAACCTCAAATCAAACAAACAACCAAACAATATATTTGAATAGGCGTGTTTTGAAGACAAAAACTTTCATGTGTGTGTGTGTGAATTCGGGTTTAACGTCGCTTTCAACAATTTTTCAGTCATATCACGACGGTGTCTGGTTGCGACAGGGAGCTCAATGCTCACTTTTATAGTTCTGCCTCACTGAAGTATCATGTCCCAGACACATTACATGATACCACACCCAGTCACATTATCCTGACACTGGGTCGACCAGTCCTAGCTCTACCCCGTAAATCTGAGTGCCAAGCGAGGAGCAGCTAGTACCATTTTTAACGACTTTGGTATGTCGCGGCCCGGGATCGAACCCGACCAAAACTTTCATCATGTTTACAAGTCCATATAATGAGCATTCTTGTAAGCCCACCTTCTATAGGGAAATGTCTGTTTTAATGAGTACAATGGTTTCCGTCTTAATATTTAGTGCGTGGGTAGTCATTAGAACCGCCTCAACGAGGCGGTACATGTACATGAACAAAGGCAGACCTAAAGTCTATATCTAGAAAAGAAAAAAAAAATAAAAAAAGAAAGAAAATGAAACAAATTATTTGAAGAGATATGAAATACAATATTACAGTAGTGGTTTGCATCTGTAAATTTGCTTCTATTCAGATTTTATTAGACATCTGATATTTGTCGGTTATGTAGTTTTCACGCAGCGATAACGTCTCCCAAATGGCAATTAAGCCACGTTACCGTAATCTGACCCCCTTCCAACCTGCAAATCTGTTACATGTATAAATAATAATGACCTGATAGTAGCATTCCGAACTTTGTCCAAAAAACCGCAAAATGCGAGAAGTACATGTATGTTTGTGAGACAACAAAAATATTTATGATAGACTGCATCGTAATTCTACGGTTATTTTTCTTCAGTCTGTTTGATTTGTTTTGTTTGATTAGGTCAACACTATAAAGGTCATTTTGGAGACGTTGCTCCCCATTTTGTGGGATTTATACCTGACATTGAGATGAAATGACATCTCAAGCCCTGCCGCCAAATGAAACCAATAGGGTTAATAAGCATGGACGGGCCGATTCGCACCGCTTTGCCTGGGTAGGCTTAGTTCCTCTAAGCGGTTTACCACAAGTCGTGTGCGGGTCGGTTTAAGCTCTAGGTTGAAGCATCATGCAGCCCATATACTTGTTCGCGCCCCTATGGGCGGGGCCGATTCTTCAGTCCAGATTCTCGACGTTTATAAGCATTAGGCTTAAACATTGAGTGCACAACCTGCGTCTTCTTCTTCTTCTTCTTTTTCTTCTTCTTCTTCTATTCTTCTTCACCCGCTTTTGAAGTCAAATTACTAAACGCACTGGATGGTCGATTGTCCCTGCGTTTAGGCTGGAAAAGGGATCCTAAGCTTGAACCCTATTCGCTGAACCCTTAATTCGATCAGAGGAGATTCTGATGAACCGCCGTATTCGATTGCGACTGATCCCAGCTTTTGTGAGAATAGTTCCCACCCTGGTCTTACAGTGTTTCTAGCTTAAGATTTTAGAGAATTTAATTTTATGTAATGCTTGTTGGTGCCTGATGCTCTGTCTCTGGTCGGGCCCATCGGAGTCTAAATGTAGTTTTTCTTTTGCTCCAGCATTTCAGTTTCTTCTTGCTGTTGAGTACTCAACGTTGTTTCATCTCTGTGGTTGTTCTCGGAGATGTTGCACTGATGCGTTAGGTGGCATTCATGCGGATTGTTAAATCGCATTGCGGGCGCGTAAAATCGATTTAAGGCCCCGCGGTGCGTCTGTTTTGTTCTTATACTTCATCGGCATGTGTATGTCGCTGGTGTCGTTTTGGTTTTGGATAGCTGATTGCCCTTGTTCACAGCCGGCCAACCGGAGTTCGTCCGTTGGTTAATATTTCAGTTGTTTTGTGCTGTATTTGACTAATGCTGTGGTCACAAAGATCGGCCGGTATCCGGGGATAGGGGGTAATCGTGAGTACACCGCTGGTTTTGGCATTTTTTTTCTGACATCGGACAACACCGGTCAAAAAATTTGTCACACATCATTTACATAAATGGCACCGTCCGGAGGTCGTGCGGAGGCCGTCCGAAAACCGCCTCGTAATCGTACGGCATCTGTTTCCAAAGAGAAATCTTTTGGGGGCCGGCGAGGCAGTGAATACCGACCGAACATCTAATACTAATCGGCAGATTATCCTATGATGTCCGAGTGATAACCGGCCTATTCACCGGACATCGTACGAATATCGCCCGAGTATCCTACGGACAACGAACGATGCTTGTACCAGGCCTGGCCGAATGTCGGGCGGTTGCCGGGCGGTGTGATGGAAACGCGCTATAATGATGTACACGGCGACTGATGGGGATTTATATATTCCGCCCGATGTCCGGTTCTAGCCGGCCGGTGACCGGACGATGTTTGTAACATATCTGGTCCACACCGGTTCAAGCCGATCGGACACCGATGGGTTACTTTCCAATGTGTAAACAGACATCGGCCGGATATCGGCCCATGTCCGGTCCCAAAATTTTCTCCTCTGAGGCTACATACACCGGCCGATTACCCCTCGATTCCCGTCCGGATATCGGACGATACTTAAACGATGTGTGAAGGATATGTGGCCAATTATGAAAATGTATGGGACACCGGAGAAATTTTATCTTCGAGTTAAAACTCTTCGGGCACCTCTCCGATGCTGCCTGAGAGCCCCGCCACCGGCCGGCCATGTCTGGAGTCCGGCCGGGGACCAGGCCAAAATGGCTAAAAATCAATCCGGGTGTACATCCTAAGCCTAATCGGAAGGGATTGTGACCAAAGCATAAACCATGACAGAAGTAAGGGCGAGGATTGCGGCATTTAAGCCCCGCAGTGGCATTCTGTTCACTGGCCCTTCCCATGCGGTTCTTCTGTCGCGGTTTACTTTTTGTTATGGTTTGTCTTTGAGTGTGTGTTTTGCATGCATTTTTTTTTTTTTTTGGTTAGCCAATTGGCTATTTTGTGGGAAAGTGACTGTCCTTTTGGCTTTCCGCTATTGGTGTTTCCATTAGGATCTAGTTATTTCATGTTTTTTTGTTTTTTTTTTCAAGGGATCTGTGGGTTAATTGCATCGATTCCTGATCACTGCCTTCACTTCTATTTAATAGAAGTCTCCGTGGTGCAGTTGTTACGCTACTCGCCTTGTAAACCAGGGATCGCAGGATCCATCCCGGGCTTCTCCAGACTTTCGAATGAGTGTTTAAAACCGAGGTCCCGTCTCCGTATGACCTTAGCTGTTGGTGGGACGTAAAACTCAAACACTCACTCACTTCTATTTATTAATGATTGTTTTGATTGCAGTTAGTACAGTCCTGGAATTTCATTTTGGAAAGGAATAAAAATTAAAATTCAGTTTTTGAAATAGATGACGGTATGTCTATGGTTGTTTGAAATCGATGACAATATTCCTACACAGAATATACAATCTTCCGTTTTAAATTATCCGTTTTGATTCCAGTCCATGTTATATCTTGCCTCTTGGAACAGCAAGAAAAGTTTTCCCTACGGGCCTCCGTGGCCTAGTGGATAAGAGCGCTGACTCTTAGTCAGTAGGTCTCTCACCGCCGTAGGTTCGAGCCTCGCTCGGGCCACGTGTGAGACGCCAAGTTCTGCAACGGAAGGTCAGGTGGTTTTTCTCCGGGTACTCCGGTTTTCGCCCACCTCTGATTAACGATCGGCTCGATATGAGTGAAATAATCTTGAAAGGGCCGTAAAACCCAAACCAAAAAAAAAAAAAAAAAGTAATCCCTTACAACCCTGAAACCCGGTCCAGATACTTATGCAAACAGTGTAAATCCTGACGTGATGGCTCTGAGCAATCTAATCGGGATATATATTGCGTACCATAAAATGGGCGTACCCATCCAACTTCATTGATGGAAGAGTGCACTCGTGAATCTCACGGGTGGGCGGATTTGAGGGTAAAGAAATCAAAGCATTGGCAGCACTGTTTGACCGATTGACTCAGAGCGCTGGTTGTGTAAAATGGCCGTGGACTTGGACTTTTTCGGTATACCCTTCGGTTCTTGTTCCTAATGCAGACAGTATAGATCCTGATCAGACGCCACATTATGTGACGTCTGATCTGGTCTACACTGTTTGCCAAACCAAACACATGATTCCAGTCCAGATTTTACAGATAACTCTCTTACATGTACGCAGCCATCTGACGTCATAGTGGAACACATAACACGGCTTGTTTTAGGTCGATTGGATTGCCAATCGACCCTAAGTTGCTAAGCCGAAAAGCTTTTCCGTGCTAAAGTACACGTGTCTATCACAGTCTTGTCGGAATAATTATTTTATCGAAAATATTCGCAGTGAGATCAGAGTGTTGCGTAAGATAGTTATATTGGAATCAAAGGTTTGGCTTGGCAAAACATGTAGACCAAGACCAGACGCCACAGAACGCGGCATTTGATCAAGATATACACTAATTGCTTAAAGCAACATATGTTTAAGGTTAAAATAAACATTGACCCAAAATTATTATAAGCATAGACCAAGTTACTATTACTGATTTGAAAGAAATCCAATTAACCTATTTATAGACTAAGGTATTAATAATTAAATGCATAAGAACACAGAACACATGTTTTTTTTTTCTTTTCATTGTTTAACTGCAGTTCTGTTCCGAAGTTAGCAGACATATGTGCGAGCTTTTACGTCTCTTACCAGACTGAACTATCATGCGGGTAGAAGTTGTATGGATACTAATGCCTAAAAGGGACATGCGATGTGCGAACAAGATAATATCTTCTACGCACAACTTAATACCTCGAGCGCACAAGATCTTGTGCGGACAGCATTATATTTTGTGAACACAACTTATTAGCTTGTTTGTACAAGATAATATCTTTAATCATGGTTTTTGGTTCCTCGGGGCTTTTTAAACAATAAACATTGAAAATCGGTGTTTTCTCGGGGTTTAAGTATGGATTTCTTCGTTCATACGCATTATAGGGTTGAAATATCGCTTTATGGTCGAATATCAAAATTGCAATGTGTCCAATCATTTTGTCCCCTAAAGGGTTTCCTGGGAGGTTCTTCTGTCGTGGTTTATTAAAGTCAGTATAGTTCGTTTTTGAATAAAAAAAAAATCCTGGTTGATAGTTATATCCCGATTGTGTGCCGCGGTTGATATTCGTATGTGGTAACACTTTTCACCATCACCTTCTCATACGCGATCTTCGTAAAATATATTATAAAACAGATATTAATCTACGTATAAAAAGGGAGAAGGCAGTCAACTCTTATTTTTCTTTTTACTAAAAATATGTGTTTTGAATTGATACGGGATGACTAAAATCAACCCTTACATAACGATGCATGTGAATATAAAATGTGAGGTGAGAAGAGTTGGATATTTTAGTTAAAGTCTTAAAACAGTGAACTACTTTTGCTTTATATCATCCTGAAACGGTGGATCTACAATTTATATAAGATACGGGGTGTTTCAATTTCACCATTTTTATACCCCAATCACAAAGTGGGGAGGGGCATATAGGTTTGCCCTTGTCCGTATTATATACGTACGTACGTACGTCGGTACGTCACATTTTGTAGTAATATCCCTGCCTCCGCAACTCCTCCTACAGTATTTGATGCAGGGCATTGAAACTTGCAACACTTTTAAGACACATTGGACATGTGCATAAAGGAAACAGGATCCCGATCCAGCCCCTTATTTTAGAATTATGTTCCCTTGAAAAACTTAATCATTTTGTAGACTGGGAGGTTAAATAGTAAAGTTCGTGTCTCCGCAACTCCTCCTACAGTATTTGATGCAGGGCATTGGAACTTGCAACACAGTTCAGACATGCATTGAACATGTGCATAACAGAAACAGGATTCTAATCCTCGCATAATTGCTGAATTATGTCCCCTAGAACGACAATTATTTTGGCCATATCAGGATGTTAAATATATTGTGCTATTCGTGTCCCCACGACTCCACCTACAGTATTTGATGCAGGACACTGAAACTTGTAACACAGTTCAGACATGCAATGAACATGTGCATAAAGGAAAGACTGGGAAGGCTTTGTTCTTCTAAGTCATGTGATGTGTGGGGTTTATGTCCAAAACATCTAAGGTCATACGGAGACTGGACCTCGGTTTAAAGTCTCGTAAAATGTTAATGCAAATTTAGATTGGACGACATGGCATGTTTGTTTCTTTTTGGATATCAATAGCCTAGACAACACTATCCAGGATCCGAGGTTATAATTTTTTTATCTCACCTGAGCATGAAATTGGTCCTGCTCACAAATTTTAAAATGCCAATAATGTTGGCATTTTAAACAAATTTTAAAATGCCAACAATGTTGGCATTTTAAAATTTGTGAGCAGGACACATGTCATTCTCTGCTATCTGAGAAAGGAAAATCGCTCAACTTCTTAGTATTTTATTTTTTATGAGCACCACAAGTTTCATGCTCAGCTGAGTTGAGCATAAAAGTTTTATAACCTGGGGGCCAGGTCCCCTTCTTCCTGAGCAGGCTTTTGTCATACTGTACATACATTATATATATTTCATAGTCGTTTAGGTGTGCTGATGAAGCGTAAAGTAGCTAGTCTACCCCTCCCCCGCCCTCACACACACACACAAAAAAATAATAATCATAAAATAAAATAAAATAAAAATGAAAACTTCACATATTTCAGTTCTATGGTGTTTTGTTTGTTTCGGTTGAGCTTTAACCTCCCAACACTAGTTAGGTCTTTTTGAGACGCTCTTCCAATTTCGTAGGACTCACCGGATATTGGGATGAAATGGCTTCTCGAGCCCTGCTGCCCAAACAGACTGTTCACATGCAACGTCAAAACTTATTTTCTCTGAGAAATAGTAATAAAAAGAAAGAAAATAAAATATATTTGAAACTGACGCCGGCAAACGTCCTGATTGGCAGTTAAATGGGATAAACCCAACATTTGAAACCTCATATTTCTTTCCCGTAAATTCGTACAGTAAATGACAGATGAATTGGCATGCCATTTGAAATTATACCCTTTAATATTAGAGAGGAAGACAGCATTTGAAAAATCTTGCCCGCCCGCTAAGGTGTAGTCACCCACATCCTATGTTTGAGACCAAAAATAAGGAAAATAAGGTATTGGTATTCCCATGCAAACTCTCCTTGTACTTAAAGTGGGGTTAACAACGGGCCCCATAGTCTTTGGGGTAAAAGCGATAACTCCTAATGTCGGAGTCTCATAACTCGGGTCACGTGAAATGTCAACGGAAGGTCAGGTGGTGTTTCTACGGGTACTCCGGTTTTTGCCCACTTCTGATAAACGATGGCTTCGCAATAAATGAAATATATTGAAAGGGCCATAAAACCAAATCAAACACAAGTGGGATTTATAAGGTCGTTCACAACTGAGGCAATTCTTACGCGTACCTACAATTATTATATAGGGAATAGCGGAGTTTACGAAGATCTACAGTATTGCTCGTATTTCTGTCGATAAACCCCATCATGTAGATAAAGTTGGATTTACCAGGGCTTTATAAAGGCCTCAAAGGGCAGCAGTGTCTCAAATGGATGAATTATTCGTTACCCTAGACAAATGTGAAAACTATCAGAAAATTTGTATCTGAAAATTTTTATTTTGCGTGGAAAAATATTTGGACAAGCCTGCTTTCGTTATAGTAGAAAAAAATGAAGCTTTACTTTCCTGAAGAAGCCCAAAGCTCTCATCGTCTTTACAAGCCCATACGATGAACTATCTTACCACTTTATATAGGTAAATCTTTCGATAAAATGGGTATCAATAGTATCCGTTTCGTTCTAAAAATATTGAGCGTGGGTAGTTGTTAGAACCGCCTCATTGAGGCAAACGTCTATATCCAGAAAAGAAAAATAAAACTAAAGCGATTCGTTTGAAGAGATATGAAATGCAACATCATAGCTACGAATGTCGTTATGGATTGCATTGGTATCCAGAACAGATTTCCTTTATACGGATGTGCGATAGAGATTAATGGATTAGTTGTCTTATACTTAGGTTCTTTTCTGATATCGGTCGGTAGTGCAGTTCTCAGCTACATGTAATGATCAGGTGCAGCGATAACGTCTCCCAAATGGCAATTATCCCATCAGTTACCTACAAATAAGTTACAATGACATGATCTGAGATTACCATGAAATCCGAGAAGTGCATATGTTTGCGATGCTACAAAACATGCTGTGTTTTCTTCTTCTTTTTCTTTTGTTTTCTTCTTCTTCTTCTTCTTCTTCTTCTTCTTCTTCTTCTTCTTCTGCTTAGAAGCCTCCGTGGTGCAGTGGTTACGCTACTCGCCTTGTAAACCAGGGATCGCAGGATCGATCCCGGGCTTCTCCAGACTTTCGGATGAGTCTTTAAACCGAGGTCCCGTCTCCGTATGACCTTAGCTGTTGGTGGGACGTAAAACTAAAACTCACTCACTCACACTCTTCTTCTTCTTCATTTGAAGTCAAATTACTTAACGTACTGGTTGGTCGATTGTCCCCGAGTTTAGCAAGAGCTTGAACCCATTTCGTTGAACCCTTCTAAAGCTTTACTTTATGCGAACATATTAGAACTTGATCAGCCGCCGCATTCAACTGATCCCGAGCAATTATTCCCGGTCGTTCAGTGTTTCTAGCTTAGACATTCTCGCAGAGAGAGAGAGAGAGAGAGAGAGAGAGAGAGAGAGAGAGAGAGAGAGAGAGAGAGAGAGAGAGAGAGAATGAGAGAGAGAGAGAACGTAAACGAGTGCGTATAAATGGCCTTGTTTATCCCACTGTATACTAAGTATTGTGAGTACTCAATGAGATGGTTCCAACTTGGCGAGCACCCACAATATATGCTAGGAACATAAATAAGTATTATCCCACTGTATACTGAGTACAAGAGGATATATTTTCTATTTCTACCAATTGTTAATTGTGAGTACTCAGTAAGGCGGCTCATACAAGCAGGTCCAGCACCTACAACTTTTGTTAGAGTAAAAGGAAAGTATCTCAATATTTCACCAGAAAAACGTTTTTGAACTATGCAGGATTTGTTATCGTTACAAGAGAGAGAGAGAGAGAGAGAGAGAGAGAGAGAGAGAGAGAGAGAGAGAGAGAGAGAGAGAGAGAGAAAGAGAGCATGAGAGAGAACATGTCCGTGTAGTAAGTACCTCTCTAAACACCCCTTCATATAGAGAAAACTGGGGTATACAAGGATATGCATCATTATGACGCGATTATAACGAGCATATAATCTATGTTTGGAGAAAAAAAAAGAGAAAAATATCACGCTTTTTATCAGAAAAGTCACCCATTTTCGAGTGATTAAAGAATGCACTACGTCGCACGGATGTATTATCGTAAGTGAGAGAGAGAGAGAGAGAGAGAGAGAGAGAGAGAGAGAGAGAGAGAGAGAGAGAGAGAGAGAGAGAGAGAGAGAGAGAGAGAGAGAGAGAGAGAGAGAGAGAGAGTTTGCTTTATATCCCTTAGTTATGTGTTAGGAATGTCAATACTAGAACTAGAAGCATCAGCTAAAATGAAAGATGGAATTTACAAGTGAAAGTGTTATTTCCCTTCTTTGTTCCAAGCGATGATCTCAACCGTGAGGCGTCACTTTTGCAGATACTAAGAGCAAAATTACAGAAATGTAACAATTATGTTCAAATTTTGACAAGTTTTAAATCCCCATCAGTTCACCCGACAGTTCTGCGAGTGCTTTGATTATGCGGGGAATGTGCTCTCCCACCTAAGGTAGGTTGCATTACGCTAATAGTTCGGTCTTCGAGACCGCTTATAGATATATGGGTCTGATAAAAGTGTATATATATGGGTCTGGTATAAGTGTACATGTTTTGATTTGATTGTTTGTTGATTTGAGGTAAAACGTCCCCGTCAACACCGTAAAGGTCATTTTGGAGACATTGCTTCCAATTTAGTGGGACTTTTACCGACATTGAAATGAAATGACATTTCAAGCCCTGTCGCCCAATGAAACCAGTAGGGTTTATAAGCATGGACGGTCCGACTCGTACGCAACGCTTTGCCCGGGCAGGGGGGGGGGTGGGGGGGGGGGGCAAGTGTACATTTCAATTTACAATTTAAACTAAGTACAAAGCGAATGTGGATGACATGTCACGCCGACGGCCCATCATGCAGACACGCCTATAAAATTTTGATCCCCTTAAACCCCACTTTTATATACTCAAACTGAGTTTACAGTGGTATACATTATTTTACACGGCCCCCGCCCATCGGGACTTGAATAGATAGATGGGCTGCACGATGCTTCCACGCAGAGCTGAAACTGACCCGCACATGAGTACTGGCAAACAGCTTAGAGGATCTAAGCCTGCCCAGGTAAAGTGCTGGGAGTCGGACCGTCCAAGCTTATAAACCCTATTGGTTTCATTGGGCGACAG